>PVKP010042859.1:0-17785 GCA_004027715.1 Plecturocebus donacophilus
TGGGCACCCAGTCCCGTACACTCTGCACTGAGAAGCGCCACGCCGGCCAAAAGAGTCGCCCTGGCGACCCGGGTGGCTCCTTCACTGGGAATCTCCCAGTCTGTGGGCATCAAAAGTTCGTCTGCAATTGCAGCATCCACTCGCTGTCTGCACTTTCACTGGGAGCTACAATCCTGAGCTGCTGCTACGTGGCCATCTTGGATCTCTCTCCGCCTGGTGATGAAATTTTTTTCTGTTTCTTAGTTTTCCTTTGGCGGACGCCCGTTCCCCAGAGAACCGGACCTTCCCGGGTTCGCTGTGTTGGCTGTGAAACTCTCAGTCCTCAGCGCTTCCAATTGCTGTTTTCCTTGTGGGGATGGGACCAGTCGAGCCCATCCATCCCGTATACTCCGCACCGGGAAGCGCCGCCCTGGGGCGCCGGCAAAACAGCCCCGCCGGCCAAAAGAGTCGTGCTGGCGACCCGTGTGGCTCCTCTGCCGGGCAACAAAAATTCGTCGGAAAGTGCGGCGTCCAGTCGTTCTCTGTGCTTTCACTGGGAGCTACATTCCTGAGCTGTTGCTAATCGGCCATCTTGGATCTCTCTCCTGCATATATGTTTTTTAAATTAGGGACCATGCTAATTTTTATATCATTCTGATTTTCTGCCTAATCATTTTGAAAGTCTGTTACTGCTCCCTGTTTTAAAATGTTTAACCTTAATTATCTAAACATTTTTATACATTACCTAGTCCATAGCAAGAAGTTTTTTTTTTTTTTTTTTTTTTTTTTGTTTTTTTTTTTTTTTTTTTTTTTTTTTTTTTTTTTTTTTTTTTTTTTTTTTTTTTTTTTTTTTTTTTTTTTTTTTTTTTTTTTTTTTGACACAGAGTCTTGCTCGGTCGCCCAGGCTGGAGTGCAGTGACGCAATCACAGCTCACTGCAGTCTTCGCCTCCAGGCTATCAAGTAATTCTCCTGCCTCAGCCTCCCGAGAAGCTGGAATTACAGGCATCACCATCATGCCCAGCTAATGGTAGAGATTGGGTTTCACCATGTTGGCCAGGCTAGTCTTGAACTCCTGACCTCATGTGATCTGCCGCCTCTGCCTCCCCAAGTGCTGGGATTACAGGCGTGAGCCATTGCACCTGGACAGTTTTTTTCTTTTTAAGAAAAAAACAAAAATATTTTTGTCCATGACTGAAGTCCTTGGGGATCTACATCTATAAGACTTGTATGGTTTTTTTTTTTTTTTTTGAGACGGAGTCTTGCTCTGTTGCCCAGGCTGGAATGCGGTGGTGCAATCTCTGCTCACTGCAACCGCCACTTCCCAGGTTCAAGCTATTTTCCTGCCTCAGCCTCCCGAGTAGCTTGGATTACAGGCATGCGCCACCATGGCTGGCTAATTTTTGTATTTTTAGTAGAGATGGGGTTTCCCCATGTTGGGTAGGCTGGTCTCAAACTCCTGACCGACTTCAAGTAACCTGCCCCCCTCAGCCTCCCAGAGTGCTGGAATTACAGGTGTAACCCACCGCGCCTGGCCTGTAAGACTTGTTTCTGCTTCCTCTCATGCTCAGTGGCTTGTTTACATTTCCTTGTGTGTGTCTAATACTCTTTAGTATTTAAGCTCATGCTTAGAGCTCATGTCTTTTTTTTCCCCTTTGTAGATCTTTTTCTCATTGGAGATTTTCCATTGCTTTTTGAGAACCCAACAAAGGATTAAACATTTAATAAGTATCTAGTAAAATTATAGGTGGAATATCTCTCCAAGTGTCTCGTCTGCTAAGTCTATATATAGAAATATCTGGTCTTATATAGTAATTTTTAGGTATATTGTAAAACTTTCCCCTTCTCTTTTTTTCCCTCCCTTTTAACAATATATTAAATATCTTTCTATGTCATTATGTCATTCTTTTTCATGGCTGTGAAGTATTTATTTATATGACTAGATAATAATTTAACCATTCTACCATTGCAGAACATTAGGTTGTTTCCAATTTTTTTCTTACAGAATTACAGTAAACACATCCATATGTACGTCTTTGTGCATTTCTGCTAGTATTTCTGTAGGACTGATTCCTATAAGTGGCATTAGTGGTTGATGATATTTTGATTAAATACTGTCAAATTCCCCTAAATAGGCTATGCTGGTTTATACCTGTACCATCAGTGGCTGAAAAATACCCATTTTCCTGTGTCTTCTTTTTTCACTCTAGATATTATTGATCTTTTTAATTTTATTAATCAAAATGAGAGAAAATTTATATTTCTTTTAGAATTTGTTGCTTTGATTATTAGGGTAAGCATATCTTCGTGTATTTATTGGACATGTGTTTCTTTTCTTTTTTTCTTTTTTCCTTTTTTTTTTTTTTTTGAGACAGGGTCTCACTCTGTTGCCCAGGATGGACTGCAGTGGCATGATCATAGCTCACTTCAGTCTTCAACCTCCTGGGCTCAAGTGATCTTCCCACTTCAACTTCTGGAATAGCTGAGACTACAGATGCATGCTGTCATGCCTGGCTAATTTTTGTATTTTTTGTAGAAATGGGGTTTTGCCATATTGCACAGGCTGGTCTCAAAACTCCTGGGCTCAAGCAATTCTCCTGCCTTGGCCTCCCAAAGTGCTGGGATTACAGATATGACACACTGTGCCCGGCCCTTGGACATTTATTGCTTCTGAAAATAGTTCTTTTTTTTTTTTGAGACATTCAAATATTGCTCTGTCATCCACGATGGAGTACAATGTTGGAATCTCAGCTCACTGCAACCTCTGCCTCCCAGGCTCAAGCAATACGTCCCACCTCAGCCTTCCGAGTAGCTGGGACTACAGGCATGCACCACTGTGCCCAGCTAATTTTTGTATTTTTAGTAGAGACAGGGTTTCGCCATGTTGCCCAGGCTGATTGCAAACTCCTGGGAACAAACGCTTGATCCCTCGCATCAGCCTTCCAAAGTGCTGGGATTACAAGCGTGAGCCACTGGCACCTGGCCATTTGCCAGTTTTTCTATTGATTTATTTCTTACTGATATATTAATATGCAGTGGCTCCCCTTATTTGTGGTTTCACTTCCTGCAACTGAAAATATTAAATTGAAAACTCCAGAAAAAAACAGCTCATAAATTTTAAATTGCTCACTATCCTGAGTCACTTGGTGTAAACTTGTGCAGTCCCACCAGGAACATGAATCCTTCCTTTGTCTGGTATATCTATGCTGTATGAGCTAACTGCCCATCTGTCACTTAGTAGCCATCCTGGTTATCAGATAACTTGCAGTACTGCAGTGCTTGGATTCAAGTAACCTTTATTTTATTTAGTAGTGGCCCCAAAGTGCAATAGTAGTGATTTTGGCAATTAGGATATGCTGAAGAGAAGCTGTAAAGTGCTTCCTTTAAGTGAAAAGATGAACGTTCTCAACTTAAGGAAATTTAAAAAAAAAATTTTTAATCATATATTGAAGTTGCTAAGATTGATAGTAAGAATGAATCTTCTATTGTGAAATTGTGGAGAAGAAAAAAGAAATTCATGCTAGTTTTGCTGTTGTACCTCAAACTGTAGAAGTCAAAGCCACAGTTCATAAGTGCTTAGTTAAGATGGAAAAGGCATTAAATTTGTGGGTGGAAGATGTGAACAGAAATATGTTGCAGTTCGGTACTATCCGTGGTTTTAGCTATCTACCACACTTAGAATGTATCCCCCTGGGACTACTGTATGGTTTGTGTTGCAAACATTTTCTACCAGGCTGATCTTTTTTTTCTCCCTTTTTTTTTTTTTTGAGAAGGAGTTTCACTCTTGTTGCCCAGGCTGGAATGCAATGTTGCAATCTTGGCTCACTACAACTTCCCAGGTTCAAACGATTTCCTGTCTCAGCCTTCTGAGTAGCTGGGATTATAGGCATGTGCCACCACACCCAGATAATTTTGTATTTTTAGTAGAGACAGGGTTTCACCATGTTGGTCAGGCTGCTCTTGAACTCCTGACCTTGTGATCCACCTTGGCCTCCCAAAGTGCTGGGATTACAAGCATGAGCCACTGCACCCGGCCTAGGCTGATTTTCATTGTTGTCTTTTCCAAAAAACTATGATATGTTTCTCCATTTCTTCAGGTCTTAAAAAAAAGGATCTATTTTAATGAATTTGTACAGATTTTTTCTTATATGTCTTTCATGTCTTAAGTTTATTCCTAGGTATTGATTTTTTTTTTAACTGTGGAAGTAGGATTTAAAAACTTAGTATTATATTTTCATTTTTGACATGAGAGAAAGCTAGCTTCTTTCTTTACATATATTGTACCTGACTGCTTAACTCTTTGTTCTATTTTCTATATACTCTTCCCTGTAAGTTTGCCTATAGTTATCTTTGTTCTGAAAGAAAGGGAATTATTTTTCCTTCTTTTTTCTGACTGAATAGCCTCTTGTTTTTAGGGCTCTGGACATGGGCTTGTGCTAGGAGGGCTATAGCTGAATAGAGGCATGGGATATCATCTTTGAGGCCTTGCAAGGGAGCATAACCACCTAATAATCTTATTTCTGTGGGAAATGTTGTTCTAAATGTCAAAGTCCAAATTACAGAAGACTTTTTGAATGCAGCTTGTTCAGAAAGAACTAGATTTGGGCTGCATTTAGATTGTAGACTGCTTTTAAATTACGGAATCTGTTTGAATTTCAGGAGCGTGAGGATCATCCCCGGAGAGGACGGGAGGATCGGAAGCACAGGGAACCATCGGAACAGGAACACAGGAGAGCTAGGAACAGTGACTGGGACAGACACCGGGGCCATTCCCACCAAAGGAGAACGTCTAACGAGAGGCCTGGGAGTGGGCAGGGTCAGGGACGGGATCGAGACACTCAGAACCTGCAGGCTCAGGAAGATGAGCGGGAGTTTTATAATGCCAGGCGACGGGAGCATCGCCAGAGGAATGACGTTGGTGGCGGTGGTAGTGAGTCTCAGGAGTTGGTTCCTCGGCCTGGTGGCAACAACAAAGAAAAAGAGGTGCCTGTTAAGGAAAAACCAAGCTTTGAACTTTCTGGGGCGCTTCTTGAGGACACCAACACTTTCCGGGGTGTAGTCATTAAATATAGTGAGCCCCCAGAAGCACGTATCCCCAAAAAACGGTGGCGTCTCTACCCATTTAAAAATGATGAGGTGCTGCCAGTCATGTACATACATCGACAGAGTGCATACCTACTGGGTCGACACCGCCGCATTGCAGACATTCCAATTGATCACCCGTCTTGTTCAAAGCAGCATGCAGTCTTTCAATATCGGTAAGTAATGTGGAGGAAGAAACTAATGTGAGCAGAAACAATCACTCGGTTTGTTAGGATTACTAAGATTTTTGTTCATGTTTATGTGGAAGAATCCCATACCCCTCCTGTCTTATCTAAAGAGTATTGTTAATTTAACTGCCCTTTAAATAATTGCTTACATATTTATGAGAACATTAAACTTTTATTTTTTATTTCTTTGAGACAAGGTCTCACTCTGTCACCCCATCTGGAGTGCAGTGGTGCAAACACAGCTCACTCTAGTGGCAACCTCCTGGGTGCAAATGATTGTCTCCTGCCTCAGCCTCCCGAGTAACTGGGACCACAGGCATGTGCCTCTGTGCCGGCTAATTTTGAACCTGGATCTTGATAGCTTGCATGGGACATCTGTGATGATTCTCAACAATCCTGTGAGAAGGATAGGACGGGTTTTTGTTTCTTTGTGCGTTGGGGGAGTGGGGGTTCAGACGGAGTTTTGCTCTTGTCGCCCAGGCTGGAGTACAATAGTGCAATCTTAGCTCACTGCAACCTCTGCCTCCCAGGTTCAAGCGATTCTCCTGCCTCAGCTTCCCAGGTAGCTGGGATTACAGGTATGCGCCACCACGCTTGGCTAATTTTTATATTTACTTTAATAGAGATGGGGTTTCATCATGTTGGCCAGGCTGGTTTCAAACTCCTGTCCTCAGTGATTCACCCACCTCAGCCTCCCAAAGTGCTGAGGTAACAGGCGTGAGCTACCATACCCAGCAGGTTTGTTTTGTTTTGTTGTTGTTGTTTTGGGGTTTTTTTTGAGATGGAGTCTCCTTCTGTCACCCAGGCTGGAGTGCAGTGGTATGATCTCAGCTCACTGCAACCTCTGCCTCCTGAGTTCAGGCAATTCTCCCGCCTCTCAGCCTCCTGAGCAGCTTGGACTACATGAGTGTGCCACCGTGCCCAGCCAGTTTTTGCATTTTTAGTAGAGACAGGGTTTCACCATGTTGGCCAGGCTGGTCTTGAACTCCTGACCCCTCATGATCCACCCCCTTCGGCCTCCCAAAGTGCTGGGGTTACAGGCTTGAGCCACCACACTCAGCCATTTTTGGTTTTGTTTTGTTTTTTTGAGATGGAGTCTTGCTCTGTTGCCCAGGCTGTAGTCCTGTGGTGCAGTCTCAACACACTGCAATCTCTGCCTCCCAGATTCAAGGTTCAAGCGATTTTTCTGCCTCAAACTCCCTAGTTTGCACCGCCATGCCCAGCTAATTTTTGTATTTTCAGTAGAGGTGGGGTTTCACCATATTGACCAGGCTGGTCTCAGACTTCTGACCTTGTGATCCCCCCATCTTGGCTTCCTAAAGTGCTGAGATTACAGGCACAAGCCACTGTGCCTGGCCTGTTTTTGTTTTTTTTTTAGCATGGCCGCCGGACTTTGAATGGACAAATATTTATATCCCCATTCGACAGATGAGAAAACTGAAGCCCAGCAAGACCAAGTGATTTGCCTGATAAATGATCACTATAGTACAATGGGTCCCAACATTTTTTGTACCAAGGACCGGTTTTGTGGAAGATAGTTTTTCCATGGACCAGTGGGGATGGTTTTGGGATGATTGAAGCACATTACATTTACTGTGCACTTTATTTTCTGTTATCACATTGTAACATATAATGTAATAGTTACACAACTCACCATAATCTAGAATCAGTGGAAGCCCTGAGCTTGTTTTCCTGCAATTAGACGGTCCCATCTGGGGGTGATGGGAGACAGTGAGAGATCAGGCATTAGACTCATAAGGAGCACACAACCTAGATCCCACCTGTGCGTAGTTCACAATGGGGTTCACGCTCCTATGAGACTCTAATCACCACTGATCTGACAGGAGGCAGAGCTCAGGCAGTAATACAAGTGATGGGGAGCAGCTGAAAATACAGATGAAGCTTGGCTTGCTTGCTTGCCTGCCCACTGCTCACCTCTTGCTGTGTGGCCCAATTCCTAACAGGCCACGGTCCCTGGCCCAGGAGCTGAGGACCCCTGCCGTAGTAGAACTCTGCCTCAAATACAGCTCCCTTGACTCTGAAGTCTTAAGTCCACTATTTTTTTTCCCATTTGGACAGGAAGTAAAATATATTGAAACATAGGTTAAAGAAACATTATATTGATTATAAACAACAGGAAAAAATGTATTTTCTTAACCACAGCAAGAGACATGGATTCTGCATTTCCGCCATTTGATCTACTGTGCCCACCCTCCATCCAACCATTCTCATCTTTTCTACTAAGTATATGTAGATTCCCAATTTCCCTTCCCAGGGCCATGCTTTTCCTTTGATTTATTTGATTCTCTAGAATTTTAATTTTAATTGTGGTCAAGCCAGGTTGTTTACATTGTCTAGGCTGTTTTAGCAAAGAGCTTTAGAGAAGCTGGATGATCTGAGGCAGGACTTTGCTCACAGGTTTCTCTCCTTTTTCTCTGCTAGGCTTGTAGAATATACCCGTGCTGATGGCACGGTTGGCCGAAGAGTGAAGCCCTACATCATTGACCTTGGCTCAGGCAATGGAACCTTCTTAAACAACAAACGTATTGAGCCACAGAGATACTATGAACTAAAAGAAAAGGATGTACTCAAATTTGGGTTCAGTAGCAGAGAATACGTCTTGCTCCATGAGTCCTCAGACACTTCTGAAATAGACAGGAAAGACGACGAGGATGAGGAGGAGGAGGAAGAAGTGTCTGACAGCTAGCAAACTAAGAACACAAACTGAGACGCCTTTTCCTTCTTGGAAGGCTTTGATTGACTCAGAGAGCCATAGTGCTCTCTGTAATGCCTCTTACTGCCTTAACTCTTTTCCTCTGTTGCTGACCCGATTGTGTTACCATTTAACTACACTGACTAATGTTTTGTTAAATTTTTTTCTGTGGCACGTTGGCCACATGCCTGCAGGCATTTGTTTTCAAAACAGTCTCACCAATTACAGCACATCGTGTTTTAGTAGAAGCGTTGTGGTTTTAGTTGGTGTTTGCAGAACTGCTGCCTAGGAAACTATGAACCCTTGATTAAGGGGAAATTGTGGCTTGTTCTCTTTGTACAGTTACTCTATTTATATAGATGTTAAACTTTGTAGACCAGGTGTTTTTCTTCTGGGGCAAACCCCTGAGCAGGGAATCTTGCTAAGCTTTGGTTATCACCAAACAACCTCCAGTATATACCAAAGCTTTGACCTGGTTGAGCTCTTGAGCTTAGAAGTTGATTTTGCACTTATTGTTTTGGGGATGGGAATGTATGCAGTCAGTAAGCATTACTGACTGTTTAACTTAAACAGATGCTTTATGGCACCTGCTGAAGCCCATGACTGTACAGAAGGATCGTGGCTGCTACCAGCGGGTGCTGATTCAGCGTCACAAGTGACTGAAATTGGCCATGGATCTGTTCTGAGAGAATTCCTGATTTCTCCATGGAGCATGTACATAACACTTTTGATCATATTAACTATACTTCAGTTTTGTGTTTTTATTCAAATGTTATCTCCTTTTTTTTTCTCTGAGAAATACACTGTCACTGATGTGACAGGGTCCTTTAATAACGTGTATATGTCTAAAGCAGATTGTGTTGTTTTCATGTTTCTACACATTTCGTCCTGTAAAAAATTGTTCGGAGAGGTTGTATTTACCTTCCCAAGGCTGGAAAGCAGGGGAATTTCCTAGTTTCCTAGTTTTCCACCAGAGGAATATGTGTAAGTAGAAAAGTATTAGCTACTTACATATAGTGTGTATGTATGTGTGTATATATGTAAATTGTGTGTTAAAGAGCTGATACTGATTTTCATATGACAATGTTAGGCAAAGGCCTCCCTGCATTTGAAGAGCAGGTTTTCATTTATATGTATTTTTGGGATAAAAAGTAATAAAATTTGTAAATATAGCCCCATTTCAAAGAGTAATGCTTTCCTAGCATAGAGGACCTATGTTCATAGATCTGTTTGCTGCTATTGGAGCCTTCTGTCAGTACTTTAGAGATAAAAATAGGTAGCTGTTTAGAGCCTTGTGGGGCAGATGTGTGGCCTCCAAGTCAGTGGAATGCCAGATGGTGACTTGGGGTGGGTTGGGGGAAAGTCATCTAATGATTTAATAAGGTCATTAGACGAAAGGTAACTTGGGCTGGGCACGGTGGCTCACACCTGTAATCCCAGCACTTTGGAAGGCTGAGGTGACCGGATCATCTGAGGTCAGGAGTTCAAGAACAGCTGGGGCAACATGGTGAATCCCCATCTCTACTAAAAATAAAAATTAGCTGGAGGTGGTGGCAGACACCTGTATCCCAGCTACTTGGGAGGCTGAGTCAGGAGAATTGCTTGAACCCAAAAGGCGGAGGTTGCAGTGAGCCAAGATCGTGCCACTGCACTCCAGCCTGGGCGACAGAGCCAGACTCCATCTCAGGGGGAAAAAAGTTGAAGGATGTGTTCTATATTGGCCACTGTAACTGCTATTTTCTTCATTTCAGTATATGCCATAGATCATATATATGTGCTTGTCTGAAAAGTAGGTTTTGTTTTGATGAACTTTTCTTGTGATCCAGACTGTTGTTCTCTTGAAGATTTAAGCACTAAGCTGGTATCTTACTCTAGGACCTCTTTGTTCAGTTTGCGCTGCAGTAGCACTGCTTTGTGGTAGGTTGGGTTTTGCTATAAACTTCATCCCGGTGGGCACTATGATAGATGGCCACTTTGCCTATGTTTTTCAGTAAGAAGTCCTAATTGTTTAGTCAGTTTTTGCTTTAGTGAAGGAATAACATCCTGGATTAGGAAATTCTTTATACCACATATCTGAGAAGATGTTTTTTTGGTCTTGTTTTCCCTTCCCCTCTTTCTTTGAAGAAAGCGTGTCAAAAGACAGTACCCACCTCTAAAGCCAGATATCACCAGCTGACTTCTTAAAGTTGACATAATCCTAAAGCTTTCTTGTTGAATTAAAACTCATTCTGTTTAGAAGCTCATGTTCATCCTGGCTATTCGCAACTTCTTCATTCTCTATCTTTTCTTCACTGTGGCTGGCTTCTCTGCACGTCATTATGTCAAAATCAAACTATTTTCAAAACATCCCTTTGCTTCTGAGCCCCTCCCGAGTCTTCTGTGGGGGTCCACAGTTCTGCAGAGGTATGGGACAGAATCTTCAGATTTTCCCCTTTGAGTCCCTTCGTAGTCATATCCTGGTTCCCTCATTCTAATATTGACAAAGGATGGCTCATTAAGTGCAACTGGTGATGTAACTTTCAAATACTTTTATTGTGTATGTCAAGTTGATTCTCATTCGATACAGTGCACGGATGGTTGTATTTTTTTTCCATACCCTTCCCATTGTGGAAGTTAGTTGCGGATCTGAGGAACAAAATGATGTCATGTTAATCGGAATCTAAACATGACACGAACAATGTGCTGGCAATGCCTGCTTGTGAAATAATGTTCTGAGCCCACAGTGTTCCTGGGTATGTGACTTTATATCAAGTGAAAAGGCTGCTTAATTGAAATAGGTTTTGGAATGTAAAGCTTCATTTGGTCTCTTGGGTAAAATTTCCAGTATATTTATCAAATGGCAAACTTTTAAAAGCAGTTGATTTGTTCACATTTACTCTAAATGAATCCAGTCAGCAATAGCTGCATAAGTTTATGCAGTTGGTTTACAGCTGTTAAGTTAGAACGGGAGCAATATCCGCGTGTGGTGGTATGTGCCTGTAGTCCCAGCTACTCGGGAGGCTGAGGCAGTAAGATCACTTGAGCCCAGGAGTTCGAGACCAGCCTAGGTGATAGAGTGACACCTCATCTTAAAAAAAAAAAAAAAGAAAAATAATTTGGAGGTGGGCTCCACCTTGTGGAATAGATGACAGTTGAGGCATACCTTAGAAAATAGGTTGATTGTGAATCAGTAGTAAAGGAGGACTTTGTGGCAGACTGAGAGTCCAGGGACTAGCAGGTCTGCAGTGGACTGTGGGAAAGACCCCATAAATTACATTGTTTACCTAAAGTCCCACGGCAAGTCAGTGGTAAACCTGGGATGAGAAGTCACCTCAGTCCTGGCTCAGTGATCTTCCGGCTGGACTGTTCCTACCTACAGAGCTTAGCAGAGAGATTTAAGGAAGGAAAAGACAACTGATTCATTAGACTGCCCGATTCATAAATAGGGGGTTCAAGGAAATCACAGGAGGTGGGACTCTGTGCAGTAGTGAGTGGCTTGAGCAAATCCTTACCTCACCAAGTCACAGCTAGAGCTACTTGGAAATCATATTGGTTCATAAAAATAGACAAATAGTAATTGGATTCCAAAGAACATGTAAAGTGAGACTTCAATAATGAAACTGGCCAATATTGAGCACTTTCTATGTACCAGCCACAGACAAGCATTTTACATGTGTCCTACTTCATATATGTACTCATTTAATCCTCACAACCCAACAAGGCAGGCTTCAACTGTTGTTCCATTTTGCAGATAAGAAAACTGAGACACAGGGACATTACGGTCACAGTGGTAAGTAGGACTGGAATTCAGACCCAGTCACTCTGGTTCCAGATGCCACTTTTTTTTTTTTTTTTTTTTTTTTTTTTTTTTTTTTTTTTTTTTTTTTTTTTTTTTTTTTTTTTTTTTTTTTTGAGACATAGTCTTGCTCTATCACCCAGGCTGAGGCAGGAGAATTGCTAATCTCTCTAACTGCAGCCTCCATATCCCAGGTTCAAGTGATTCTCCTGCCTCAGTCTCCCGAGTAGCTAGGATTATAGGCACTTGCCACCATGCTCGGGTAATTTTTGTATTTTTAGTAGATACGGGGGGTTTCACCATATTGGTCAGGCTGGTCTCAACTCCTGCCCTCAGTTGATCTGCCTGCCTCTGCCTCCCAAAGTGCTGGGATTACAGGCATAAGCCACTGCACCCAGCCAAAACAAAAAATTTCTTACCGGTATCCAAAAATTGAAAAATTAGTAAAAAGTAATCAGGCTGCCTGGGCACAGTGGCTTATGCCTGTAATCCCAGCACTTTGGGAGGCTAAGGCAGACAGATCATGAGGTCAGGAGTTCGAGACCAGCCTGACCAACATGGTAAAACCCCATCTTCACCATGTTGCCGGGCATGGTGGCGCACACCTGTAATCCCAGATATACAGGAGGTTGAGGCAGGAGAATCACTCCAACCCGGGAGGCAGAGGTTGCAGTAAGCCAAGATTGTGCCACTGCACTCCAACCTGGGAGACAAGGCTGACTTTGAGACAAAGCAAGACTCCGTCTCAAAAAAAAAAAAGTAATCAGGCCAAAAGTAAAGTAAACAAGAATCCAGAGAGAAATGGAGCATAAATTCCTGGAAACCACATTTGATCTAAAGGCAAGCCATATGTGTTTCTAGCAAATCAGACCTTACTGTACGTTGAATAGGGCAGAAATCAAAACCCAAAGCCCATGTACAGTGGGGAGTTTGGTAGACGTTTCCCACAAAAATAAGTAAATAATAAACTGGCATGGCAAACTTGCAGAGTAAAAACAGTGGATCAGAAATTGAATCTTCCCACTCTTCCCAGGAATTTGCAGCCTGGGAGTTTGGGAAAAAACAAGCTTTGACCCTGTACTATTAGTGTCTCGCAGGTTGTCTGTCTGATAGAAATTGTCAACTTATATAACAGAGTTAGACTTTTTTTTTTTTTTTTGAGACAGAGTTTTGCTCTTGTTGCCTAGGCTGGAGTTCAATGGCACAGTCTCGGCTCACTGCAATCTCCACCTCCCGGGTTCAAGCGATTCTCCTGCCTCAGCCTCCCAAGTAACTGGGATTACAGGCACCTGCCACCATGCCCAGCTAATTGTTTGTATTTTTGGTTAGAGATAGGGGTTCACTATGTTGGCCAGGCTGATCTTGATCTCCTGACCTCAGGCGATCCACCCACCTCGGCCTCCCAAAGTGCTGGGATTATAGGTGTGAGCTACCTCACCTACCTGAGAAAAACTGTCTATAAGAAATTTATTTGAGACTAGAGCACTGAAACAAGAATACCATGTCATAGCAAACTATGTGAATATTCAGAGAGGTAAAGGAAGACATAGGAGTTTAAAGGAAAAAATGAAGAGGGTTACATAATTGTTTTGAAATAATTATCCTTGGCTACGTCCTGGGATGCTAGTCTCAGGTTGGACAGGCAGTTGCTAGGCAAATGTTCTTGTAGAGGTATTTTTTTTTTAAGATGGAGTCTTACTCTGTTGCCAGGCTGGAGTGCAGTGGCATGAATCTCAGCTCACTGCAATCTCCACCTCCCGGGTTCAAGTGATTCTCCTGCCTCAGCCTCCCGAGTAGCTGGGACTACAGGCACAAGCCACCATGCCTGGCTAATTTTTGTATTTTTAGTAGAGACGGTGTTTCACCATGTTGGCCAGGATGGTCTCGATCTCTTGACCTCGTGATCTGCCCACCTCAGCCTCCCAAAGTGCTGGGATTACAAGCGTGAGCCACCATGCCCGACTGCAGAGGTATTTTCTGTGTAAGGTTGCAGTGATCTTTTTTTGTGTGTGTGTGAGGCAGAATTTCACTCTTGTTGCCCAGGCTAGAGTGCAGTGGCGTGATCTCAGCTCACTGCAACCTCCACCTCCGAGGTTCAATCGATTCTCCTGCCTCAGCCTCCCAAGTAGCCGGGACTACAGTTGCATGCCACCACATCCGGCTAATTTTTTGTATTTTTAGTAGAGACGGGGTTTCCCTATGTTGGCCAAAGTGGTCTTGAACTCTTGACCTCAGGTGATCCACCTGCCTTGGCCTCCCAAAGTGCTGGGATTACAGGCACGAGCCACCACCCCTGGCCAGGTTGTGTTGGATCATATGGGGCCCAGGAAGAATGGATCCAAGTAAAAGCAAAGAGAAGTTGCAGCTGGCAGTGGCTAAATAAATCCATATCATGACTTAGCCCTACTGAACCAGGAGGCTGGAAGTCCATAGGACAGATATTTAGTGCAAAAAAGGGATTCAATAAATATAATATTTGAGAGTAGAGAGGAAGTAAGTGCAATACATATGTTTGAGACTTGGGAGTGGGGAATTCAGTGTAGTGTAGTATCAGTTTTTGTTTCTTTGGGTTTTTGTTTTGTCTAAGTTATTTATTACAGGATCAGTTATATTTCCACACCAGAAAATTAAGGAAATTTGGCAAATTATTAAGTAAATGCAACACCACAGTAAAACATTTAATTTTGCAGAGTGTTCATTGTTTTATCCTTATAAAAGTTGAATAAAACTGATACAAAGAAAAAAATGTTGTGGTTTTTGTAGTCTCATTATGTACAAGCATAAGTCTCTCTTCACGGCGATCCTGGCTCTATTTGTCAGGGTTTTCTTAAGATTACCAACTCCGTTTTGATTCTGACATCTTTCACATTTCACCCTTTTGATCAAGATCTTTTTCTGAAAGCATCACTCGTCAATCATCCTGTAGTTAGGTTCTGATGTCTTTCAATGCTGGAATGGAGCTGTCCAGGTCACAGGTCTCGTCCTGCACTGGGAGGAGTGATCAGTGACTAGGAGTCAGGTCAGAACACTTGTTGCCACATTTGAGCAAGGGAGATTTGAAGGGAGTGGTACTCAGAATAAATCTACCTGGGGTTCATTATTAAGCTGAATTTTCTCTGTTCGGTAGTGTTTTCTTTGTCATCTCAAAGTGCTGGGCCAGGATTATTTTGTTAGAAGTTGTACTTCTGCAAAATTTAACAACAAAGACAAAGTTTTAAAAGGGAAAATACATAGTAAAATTGATAGTAATATGACAATTCCAATCTACGTAATGGTTTTGAGCCATGACACTAGGCTTATAGAAAACCAATTCATTTATTTTATTATTTATTATTATTATTATTTGAGATGGAGTCTCGCTCTCTCGCTCAGGCTGGAGTGCAGTGGTGCAATCTCTGCTTACCACAACCTCTGCCTCCCAGGTTCAAGCGATTCTCCTGCCTCAGCCTCCCTAGTAGCTGGGGTTACAGGCGCCCATCACAACACCTGACTAATTTTTGTATTTTTAGTAGAGATGAGATTTCACCACATTGGTCAGGCTGGTCTCGAACTCCTGACCTCATGTGATCCATCCGCCTCAGCCTCCCAAAGTGCCGGGATTACAGGCATGAGCCATGGCGCCCGGCCCATTTATTATTTTTTTGAGACAGGGTATTGCTCTGTCACCCAGGCTGGAGTGCAGTGGCACAACACCACTGACTGCAGCCTTGATATCCTGGGCTCAAGCCATCTGTGCACCTTAGCCTCCCAAGTAGCTGGGACTACAGGCACACACTATTATACCTGGCTAATTTTTTAAATTTTTGTAGAGGCGAGGTCTCCCTGTATTGACAGGGCTGATCTCAAACTCCTAGGCTCAAGTGATCTCCTGCCTCAGCCTCCCAAAGTGCTGAGATTATAAGTGGACCACCACACCTCTCCTTTTTTGTTGTTGTTTTTAGACAGAGTCTTGCTCTGTCACCTATGTTGGGGTGCAGTGGTGCAATCTCGTCTCATTGCAGCCTTGACCTCTTGGACTCAAACAATCCTCCCACCTCATCTGTCAGCCTGACTTTTTTTTCTTTCCTGTAGAGACAAGTTCTCACTATGTTGCCCAGGCCAGTCTCGAACTCCTAAACTCAAGTGATCCTCCTGCCTCAGCCTCCCAAAGTGCTGGGATACAGGCATGAACCACCGTGCCCAACCTTAAACGTTTTTTTTTTTCAGAGATTGGGTCTCACTGTGTTGCCCATGCTAGAGTACAGTGGCATGATCATAGTTCACTGCAGCCTCAAACTCCTGAGCTCAAGCCATCCTCCTGCCTCAGTTGCCCACATGGCTGCAACTACAAGCACACTACCACCCCTGGCTAATTTTTTTAATTACTTGTAGAGACAGCGTTCTGCTATGTTGCCCAGGGTGGTCTCAAACTCCTGGCTTCAAGCAGTCTTCCCACCTCAGCCTCCCAAAAGGTTGGGATTACAGGCGTGAGTTACCGTGAATGGCCTAGGTTTTCTTCTGAAGACAACTTTTTGGCTAGGTGCAGTGGCTTATGCCTATAATCCTGTCCCTTAGGGAGGCTGAGGCAGGCAAATCGCTTGAGCCTGGGAGTTTAAGACATAGCCTGGGCAGTATGGCAAAACTACTAAAAATACAAAAAATTAGCTGGGCATGGTGGCGTGCACCTGTATTCCTAGCTACTTAGGAGGCTGAGATAGGAGGAGCACCCTGAGCCCAGGAAGTCTGGGCTGCAGTGAGCAGTGATGGCACAACTGTAGTCCAGCCTAGGCAACAGAGTGAGACTCTGTCTCAAAAAAAAAAAAAAGCAGAAGATGGCCGATCACTAGCAGCTCAGGATTGCAGCTCCCAGTAAAAGTGCAGAGAGCCAGTGGACGCCACACTTACTGATAAATTTTTGCTGCCCACGGACCAGGACATTCCCAGCGGAGGAGTCCCACGGGTCGCCAGCGCGACTCTTTTGGCTGGCGCGGCTTTTTTGCCGGCGCCTCGGCTGGGGCTCTTGGTGCGGAGTAAACGGGACTGAGTCTCCTTTTGGATGATGTTTGGAGCTCTGGGAAGTCAGAGCAGTCCATCCAGCTGACTAAAAAAGGGGCTGAGAAGCCAGACCAGAGACCCCCGGGCAGAAAAGCACCACGAGTTTCAACGCTGCTGTTTTAGCTAGCGTTGCGAGTCGCACAGTGAAAATTACATAGATTCCGGAGCTGGGAATTAACAAGCTGGACGCCCACTCAGAGACCTAATTTGAAAGTTAATAATTACAAAGACGACAGATGGATAAAACCATAAAGATACCAAGAAGCCACCGTAAAAAAATTGAGAACACTCAAAATCAGAAAGTCTCTCCTTCTACAGAGGATGCTAGTTCCTCATGAGTAACAGAACAAGGCTTGATGGGAAACGAGTGTGAAGAATCATCAGAATTAGGCTTCGGAAGGTGGATAATAAGAAACCTCTGTGAGCTAAAAGAATATGTTCTAAACCAATGCAAAGAAACTAATAACTTTGAAAAAAGGTTTGACGAAATGCTAACGAGAATGGACAATTTAGAGAAGAACATAAACGAATTAATGGAGCTGAAAAACACAATACGAGAAATCCGGGAAGTATGCACAAGTTTTACCAGTTGAATTGATCAAGTAGAAGAAAGGATATTAGAGGTCGAAGACCAACTTAATGAAATGAAACGAGAAGATCAGATCAGAGAAAAAAGGGTAAAAAGGAATGAGCAAAATCTCCAAGAAATATGGGACTATGTGAAAAGACCTAATTTACGCTTAATAGGTATACCTGAAAGTCACGAAGAGAATGAATCCAAGTTGGAAAATATTTTTCAGGATATTATCCAGGAAAGTTTTCCTAAACTAGCAAGGCATGACAATACTCAACTCCAGGCAATACAGAGAACCCCACAAAGATATTCCTCAAGAAGACCAACCCCAAGACACATAATTGTCAGATTTACTCGGATTGAAATAAAGGAGAAAATACTAAGGACAGCCAGAGAGAAAGGCCAGGTTACCCATAAAGGGAAGCCTATCAGACTCACAGCA
>PVKP010042860.1:0-17782 GCA_004027715.1 Plecturocebus donacophilus
TACACCACAGCACACACACAGCACACCCCACACACAGTAACACCCACACACATACCACACAGCACACACACATACACAAACCACACCAGAGCACACACACACCACAGCACACACAGCACACCCCACACACACAGCACACCACACACACACAGCACACCCACACACACAGCACACAACTGGTTACACACACAAGCAACACCAAAGCACACACAGACATAGCACACAACCAAACACAAGCCACACCAGAGAACACACACGCAAACACAGCACACAAACACAGCACACAACCACACACACAAGCCACACCAGAGAACACACATAGCACAGCACACACACAGCACACCCACACACATAGCACACACCCACACACAGCACAAAACCACAAACACAAGCTACCCAGAGCACACACATGCACACAGCACACAGCCACACACAAGCCACACCACAGCACACCACAGCACACACACAGCACACCCACACACATAGCACACAAACACACACACAGACACACCACACAGCACACAACCACACAGAAGCCACACCAGAGCACATACACACCCCACGGCACACACAGCACACAACCACATACACAGACACACCATACACACAAGCCACACCAGAGCACACAATCACACTATACATCACAGTACACAACCACACAAATTCAAACCACACACAACACACTGCACACACCACAAAGACACGAACACACAGGCACACCCCTCTGAGGGGTCACTGAGCAGAAGGCTGGCCAGCTCGGGAGGAAGCTGTGCCTCTGGAGGGCACTTGGGCCTCAGGAGAGACTGAGGCCAGGTGGGCGGAGGGGGGCATTGCAGCTGCGCACGCATCTGAGGGAGAAGCTCAAAGGAGGAGGAGGGGGCTGGGGAGCAGCGGGAATGGCCGTGTGCACAGGGCAGGTGTAGGACCCAGCCAGGCCTGCTGACCCTGCAGCCAGCACAGAACGGGAGACACGGGAACTGAATGGGCCTCAGGCAGCGGCTCCCAGCCCCGTCTCCAGACCCTCACCACTTGGAGGCCCACAGAGCTGCATCGCATGGGTGCTGGCTCCCTTGGCTGCGGATACCTGGCAAAGCTCAGAAACCGTCAAAATGCTCACCAACTTGTTAACCATAACAAACTCACTGCGTGTTACTAATAAGTAACACTGTCACGAAGTTATTTTACAAAACAAAAGCAGTTCAGGAGAAGGGTGGCACTGTTTTCCACCTTCGCTGGATTCCCCTGTCTGCTCTGCGCAGCCCTGAGTGGAGACCCAGCCTCCCCGAGGTATGCAGCTGGACGAAGGAGGAGCATTTGAGTGGCCTGGGGGCGGTGAGCTAGCTACCTGGCGGCACTGGACACCCATCGGCCAGCCTCCGAGCCTGGCCACACTAAATCCCCGGGGCCCACCTCTCACTGTCAATGGATCTTCACCCACCTGGCGATGGTTCAACATCAGAACTTGGCCATGTGGGGAAAGCTGCCTCACCAATAGAGGCAGATCTCGGCACTGTCAGCACGTCATCAGGCAGTACCAGAAAACCATGCTGCTGATGCCATCTCACCCAAAAAGCCTCTGAAAAGCCACGTCTCAGTGAGGTGAAAGGAAGCTATGAGTCTTGGTGGTAGACGCAAGTGTCCAAATTCTGCTATTCACTTGAAAACGTAAATTTCACCAGCAACAAATAGTGTCATGTGTTGACCTTAACGCGGCAGGCTGTGTTCAGGAGCATCAACAGCCACGTGCCACTCGTCATCCTTCTGATGGAAAATGGGGCAGGGGAGTCAGGAAAGCTGTCGCATCCTGTTTGCTGCTCTGGCCCCAGGGGAAGCGCTTCCTGCAGAGCAATAGGGTGCCTTGGTCTGCGGCAGGCACACATCAGTGACCTTCCTGTGTCTTCTGATCCAGAATGTTAGAGGCTGTGTCTACAAGGAGCAAGCCTTCATGCAGTTCGTCATTGTCGTTCTGCTTTGTGAGACAGGCATCCCCCAAGTGCGTGCCGGAGTCAAGGAATGCCATGTCCCCATGCAGGCTGGGCACTGCTGCCCCATGGGCTGGGGGCTGCCAGGCTGCATGGCCCTGTCTTCATACCATCCACCAATGTCAACACAAGAAGGCTGACAGAGTCTCAGGGCTATCAAGAGAATCATTTTCACCCCCCAGACTCCCTGAAAGGGTCTTGGACCGCCAGGGGTGCATGGACCACATTTTGAGACCCACTGGTCTAGACAGGGTGGGCAGCAGGAGTGTGTGGGCTCCCTGGGCAGGTGTCACTCACAGGTACCATGGCTAGGATAGGACCCCCGGCAGTGGCCCCTGCTAAGGCGCCCATAGAGACACTTCAGGCCAGTGCCAAAGGCCACAGCAGGGGTGGGGTAGCTCTGGAAATGGCCCGTCACTGCGGCACCCCCACAGGCCCGGGCATGGCATGGGGCCACTGACACAGGGATGCTCACACGTTCACACACGTCTCTGGACACAATGCCTCCCACTGGCACGGAGAAGGGACACGGGTCCACTACGCATAGGAGTCAGCCCTAATGGTGGCCCTCCCCCCACCAGCCGGTGCCAGGACCTACTCAACCATGGACAGCGCCATCCTCCGTATGGTCCCTTCGTCGAAGCTGCTGGTGCACAGCGAGGGCGAGGCCGTCCTCAGCAGGCTGTGGGACTGAGCACTCTTCTCCAGCATGGCCTGCGAGAGCTCGATGGGGAAGCTGCACACACACACGTTGGACTCCAGGTTCGTCTTGGTGCTGCACGGAGTGCACTGGTCTGTGTTTCCTAGCGCATCCTCGAGCCCACTCTCCACGTGGCCGAGGCTGCCCTTCACCAATGGCAAGTCCCCCTTCAGAGAGCTGCTCCTCCGGTCCACAGACTTCCCAGACTGCCTGGTGCCCTGGGAGAGGCTGCACTCCTGGCTGCCCAAGACGTGTGGCCTCAGCTCATAGCTACCCTGTGAGGGCACGTTCACCTCACAGTTCAGAGACTCCAGGTTTGTGTCCATCAACGATGATGAAAGGATTGGAGCAACTGGAGGTTTTGGAGGCTCCTTTGCAAAGAACCAAAAAAGTATCATTAGAAGACATTAGAGTGACAGCCTCATTCTAGGACCTTCTTCAGCAAGGACCAACATCCACAGCCTGGAGTTGTCGTCCAAGTGCCCAGGCTGAGAAGACCAGGGCAACTTTCCTCAAACTCTCACGGAGAAAAGCTCCCCCACCCGTGAAGGCATCGCACAGAAGCCTGCACCTGACCAGGCCACACCTCAGGCTGCATGGCCCTGTGTGTGGCTGCTGAGCTCACAAAATGTGGCCCGTCCACACCCAGGTGCTTAGGAGTGAAGGAGAGGTTGGGAAACGAAGGCAAATGCCTTGATGATGCGGCTTATATTGATCACACATCAACAGGATTGAATTTTGAATACATTAGGCTAAATGAAATATATAATTAAAATTAATTCCACCTGTTTTACTTTTTCATGTGGCTACCCCCCAAATTTTAATTACACATTTTATTTCTGTGACATGGCACTGCCCTTGATCTGTTTGTGTTTTGAGCCATGTTTCCCAAAGTGTGGTCCCTGGACCAGTGGCTGGTCAAACCGCCCGAGTCCCATAGACAGTTGTTCTTGGATAAACATAGAAATCGACTCTTCTGCCAAAGCTTGAAACCCATATTTATTTTATCTGAGTTCCTTCGTCAGGAAAGCACCCTCGGGAAGCATCAGAGAACTGAACCCCACCAGACCACCACACCAGACACCTCCTCACCTCGCCCTGGCTCCTGTTTTCTTACACAGTTACATTTGCTCCCTGCTACATAAACTCCTGGTGTGAGTCAGTCAGGGAAATGGACTTGCGACTGAGCTCCCATCACCTCGGCTGCAGCACCCAATGAAAGCCTTCTTCCTTGGCAATACTTGGCATCTCAGTGATTGGCTTTCTGTGCGGCAAGCAGAGGGACCAAGACTGAAACCCTGGTGTTTCAGTAAAATTGGTACTGCCAGGAAACTGTTAGGCATGCAGATTCCTGGCCCCCACTTTGGGGGCATCGTCGCAGATGCCCGCCCCCCCCTCCACAGCATCCCTTTCTTGTACAGCACTGGCAGGGCAAGTCTCGGGGCCCCAGTCTGCTGTGCAGGTGACCTGTGAAGAACGCACATCCCTGGGCATCTGTGGTGGAGCTCAGGGTGCCTCGGGGATGCCCAGGCTCTGTCTCTCCTGCCCACTCCCTAACCTGTCCTGTAACTCACCCTGTTTCATAAGCCTGGTCCACACAGGAGGAGGGAGGAGGCTTGGTGGACACTTAGAGGGAGGAGCCAGCAGGGGGCAGTGGGTGGCGTGGTGGCCACGGGGGCTGACCTGGGGCTTGGGCACGGTCCGCTCAGCAATGTTGGGCTTGAAGGACTGGGCAGGATAGTAGAGGAGGAAACACATGCTGAGTGGCGTGAGGCCCTCATCTGAGTACTTGTTCACGTCGGCCCCACAGTCCAGGAGAAGGTTGACAATGTGGTTGTGGCAGTGAGTCTGGAGGGAGACGGGCAGGACTCAGGAGGATGCGCCTGGCCCTCAGGGGTGAGAAAGGTCACTGGGCATCCTGCTGCCCTCAGGAGACCACCCTCTGGCAGGGCAGGAACCCATGCTCATTTGGGCGCTTGGCAAAGGGATGAGTGCGGGACAGAGGAGTGGAATGGGCACTCTGCCCCAAGCCCTTCTCCACTGAACCTTGAGTGTCACGCTCAGCTGAAGGGGTTTCCACTGAATGGTGAGGTGGAGGTGTGGACATATCAGTGTCCCCACATACTTAAGCTCTGCTTCTGCAGAGGGGCCACAGAGGGCCACCCACATGCATGACCTTCACAGCTGAGCTCTTCCGGGCAGCAGCCATGGGGGGTGGGGGACTTACAGCAGCCGCAGCGAGCACAGTGTAGCCCTTTGCGTCCGCCACGTCAGCGCTGGCAAAGTTGTTCTTCAGAATCCCATAAATCCAGTCGTGGTTCCCTTCCTCAGCCTTTACAATCATCTCCATGGCAAGCCGCTCTTTGGGCCCGCAGAGTGCAAAGCCGCTGCGCTTCCCCTCCAGGATGGTGCCCATGTTCCAGCTGGTGTGAGCTGGCTTGTTCCTGGCAACATCACAAGTTTCAGTGGGCCTGGACCAGGTTCTACACCACTCAGCACCTCCCATGAGAAAGGGCCCATCTGAGCCACCTCCCTCCAGTGCCTCTCCTTCTTATGGCTCAGCCCCCTTACTGTTCACTCTTCAGGCACCCTGGGTGCTGGCAGCTGCAACCCCAGCTGCTCATGATCCACTAGGGTGCACACAGTGGTGCCACTTGGAGGTCAAGATGCTCGGGCTATATTTTGTCCCAGCAGAACTGTGCTGGCTGCAAGTGCACCCCTGCATCTCTGATTCATCCGGGTCACTTGGTGTTTGCTGGGAAATGGGCTGTCACAGCAAACGCCCTGGGTAGGAAGGAGGCCAGCACACATGTGGGTCCAGTCTCAGCACCAACACCCACATCCCACCCTCTGCTCATCCACTTTTGTCTGAACAGACAACACGCATCTCTCATGACTTATTCACCACACAGCACTGATGCCTCCTGATGTTTACACAACCCCTTTCACAATCAAGAACCTGTGCATTACAGTTGCTTCTGTACCTAACAGTCTTCAACAATTACAAGCCCAGCATAATGGATGGCTGGTTGGGTGAGTGGATGGATGTTGCATGAGTGAACTGATGGATAAATGGATGGGTGGGTGGATAAACAGATGGGTGGGTGGGAGGATGGATGGCTGGGTAGGTGGAAGGGTGGATGGATGGGTGAGTGGATGAATAGATGGATGAGTGGGCTGGTGGATGAATGGGTGCTGCATTGGTGGATTGATGGATGAATGGATGGGTGGGTGGATGAATGATGCATGAATAGATTGATAGATGGATAGATAGGTAGTCCAGTGGATGAATGGGTAGGTAGGTGGGTAAATGAGTGGATGGTTGGATGAATGAATGCTGCATGGATGAATGGATGGGTGGGAGGGTGAGTAGATGAATGTCGCATAAGTAGATTGATGGATGGATTGGGGGTGGGTGATTGGGTAGGTATGTGGGTGGATGAATGAATAGATGTGTGGATAGATGAATGGATGCCTGGATGAATGGATATTGCATAGGTGGATTGATGGATGGATAGGTGGGTAGGGGGGTGGGTGGGTGGGTAGATGTATGGGTAGATGGACGAATGGCTGGATGAATGGATGTTGCATGGGTGGATTGATGGATGGATAGGTGGGTGGGTGATTGGGTAGGTGGGTGGATAGATGAATGGGTGCCTGGATGAATGGATGTTGTATGGGTGGATTGATGGGTGGGTGGGTGGGTGGATGAATAAGTAGATGTGTGGGTAGATGAATGGATGCCTGGATGAATGGATGTTGCATGGGTGCATTGATGGATGAATGGATACTAGGTGGCTGGGTGATTGAGTGGGTTGGTGGATGGATTGATGCATGAAAAAGCAGCCACTTGTTCTCAGAAAATACACATTCTGTAACAGTTTATTGACGTCTGAGGTCAATGTTTAGGAAAGAAATTAAAGTGTTCTTGAATATTTTAACTAAAAATTAAACACTTCAGCAGGGTGCAGTGGCTCATGCCTGTAATCCCAGCACTTTGGGAGGCCGAGGTGCGCAGATCAAGACGTCAGGAGATTGAGACCATCCTGGACAACATGGTGAAACCCCATCTCTACTAAAAATACAAAAATTAGCTGGGCACAGTGGCACACGCCTGTAGTTCCAGCTACTCAGGAGGCTGAGGCAGAAGAATTGCTTGAACCTGGGGGCGGAGGTTGCAGTGAGTCGAGATCACGCCACTGAACTCCAGCCTGGGCAACAGAGCAAGACTCTGTTTCAAAAAAAAAAAAAAAAAGCATTAAACACTTCTCCTTGGGCGGTGGCTGACTTTCTTGAGGCTCTGGGTAGGGTAAGAGGGTTTTTCGAAGACCAACAGAGCAGAGAATCTTTCCACACCATCCTTGGACAAGTCAAAGGCCTGGCTGGGCCCCAGCACCACTACTGCCCTGTGCTCCTACCCTCGGCTCTCAGGCAGATCCCTCACCACCAAAACTCTGCTCTCCATGTCAACCCTGCAAGGAGACTTGGCCCATAGAACACCTAAGCGCCGCCACACTGGTGGGGTAGGGCACTAGCTATGGCCTGCAAGAGGGACAATGCACAGAGCCCAGGGCCAGGTCTCACCCTCAGCTCCATGGACTCAGGAGCTTCTGCCCAGCCACCTCCCCCCAGGTTCCACCTGGGAGGCCTCGGGACTCCCCTGGCTGCACATTGGCCAGGCCACCTCCTGATCGATCACTCCTATCCCCAACAGTGGGTGGGTGGGATCCTGAGACCCCCATTCCCCTGCACAGACCTCCAGGTCCCCAGGGCTCACCTGCCTCCCAGCACCCCTCCCACTTCATTACCGCCCGCATCAGTCACTTAATGGGCGGGGCGAGTTTAGGTCACCCTGAGGGAGCAGCCTCAGTGGCAGCCGGCCAAGGGCCTCAGGAGCCTGCCTAGGAGTGGCCCACACGGTGCAGGGCTCTGGGGGAAGAGCAGTAGAGACTGGTCACCTGAACTTGTAAGTTTGCTTCTGGATTTTGACCAACAAAGGGGTCTCGTTGGTTATGAACCAGGGTTCTCCATCCTCAACAAATGGAGGGATGTCATTGAGGAAGATGCGGGCGTCCAGCTCTTGGCGGAAAGAGCTGGTCATGGGCAGGTGCTCACTGTCGGTGGAGTAGACGTACATCTCTGGAGGCAGTGTTAGGTCGTCGTGGAGAAGAAGCCGCTTGTACTCATAGAAAAAGGGGTCCTGTCCCTCCTGCAGTTCCCACTCTGTCTTCTCCTCTTCTGAGAGGCTGATCCTCGCAGGGCTGTGGGCGAGGAAGCTGGAGAACTCAGGGTAGCTGAGGAGGGAGAAGCCACCGGGGCTCTGGGTGCACAGCTTGATGAGGTGCCCCTGGAACCACAGCCCCACATCCTGGCTGCCATCAGGGTAGGTCTCGACGCCTGGCCCGAACCGCTGGTCCGCTTTGTACAGCCCCTGCGAGGAAGCACAGCAGGCCAAGCAAAGATGGCACAGCCCAGCTTCGCGCTGTGATCAGGGTCATACAGGCAAAAGCAAGCCCAAAGCAGAAACATTTCCCAAGAAATGCATCCGTCATCCCAGCAAACATCTCTGGCGGCTTGGGCTGTGCTGCCCAGGACCCGAGGCCGACCAGCTCTCCCGAGGAACAGGAAGGAGGGCACTCCACAGACAACATGGAGCGGGGCAGGGAGGTCTCAGTGGCCTCTGAGAAGGTGAGGACATGATGGGGGTCTCAAGGTGAAAGCGTGTCAGAGACGCCAAGTGTGGGTTCAATTCAGGGAGCCCAGCCCAAACACCCCGCCAGGCTGGGCAGCAGTGCGTGGGGAATGCAGGCAGCACGTCAGGTGTGACCCAAGAAGGGGCAGGAGGAAAGGAAGAGGAGGAGGGAAGAGGGAAGAGCGGGAGAGGAGTCCAAGGGAGTGGGGAGGAGAAACAGGGGACAGAGGAGGAAGGGGAGTCAATCCTCACATCTGGGAACCCAGCCACTCCCAGGCCCTTGCATGTGGGCGGCGGAGGCCACGGTGCGGGAGAGAAAGCAAGCACCCAGGCGGGCCTCACACACAACTAGCGAGCCGCCACTGCCAGGTGCCCAGGGCAGGGAGCGCAGAAGGGGCCTGCTGCCCAGGGGAGGCACATCTTCCCGAGATGGTGTTGAAGGATGCCTGGAGGGCACAGTGGGCAGGGACAGCACAGGAAAAGGCACTGAGGCCAGCCACAGTGGGCGGCAGGGACGCGTCCCTCCCAGGGCCCCACGCTCATCCATGAAACAGGAACACTCCCACCTCAGAGGTCTCCACCTGAGGTGGTTCAAATCTGTGTCCCTGCCCACAGGTCACGTTGAATTGTCATCCTCAGTGTTCCATGTGGCGCCTGGTGGGAGGTGACTGGATCGCCGGGGTGGATCCTTCATGAGTGGTTTAGTCTCATGCCCTCCATGCTGCCCTCAGGGCGCTCTGGCAGGATCTGGTTGTTGAACAGTGTGTGGCTCCTCCACCCCCGCATGCTCCTGCTCCCACCATGTGATGGTCTACTCCCCGCTCACCTTCTGTCATGACTGGAAGCCTCCTGAGGCCATCCCAGCCATGCTTCCTGTACAGCCTGCAGAACCATGAACCAATCACACCTCTTTTCTTTATAAATTACCCAGCCTCAGGTATTTCTTGCAGCAACGTGAGAATGGCCTAACATAGCACCCATGCAACACACCTGCCTGAGCATCTCTGGCTACAGGCCCAGGGCTGGGTGCGGGGGATGTGCCGCTTCATGAGGCCCCTGCCCACAAGCAGCTTGCAGCCTGGAAGAGGAGGCAGAAAATGAAATGAAGCAGAGCATGCTCGGGCTGGCTCTGCTCTGCAAGGGAGTTGGGCACTGGGACTGTTTCCGAGGGGGCTCAGGGGGTTGGAGGTGGAGAACAGTAACAGGGGAAGCTGGGCCATGAGCAGGTGCCAGGCAGGTCTGGAGGGCCTGGTGGGCATAGCCAGGGGGCTGCATATTTACTCCAGGAGCTTGAGAGAGCCCCCGAGGAGGCGTAAATCACTGGGTCAGATGGGCCGGAAAACATGGAGGCAGAGCAAGAGAAGGGGGCCGTGGGGAGGGAAGCAGCCATGAGAAAACAGCCCCGTGACTGACGCTGAGGCCAAGGGCTATGCCCAGGACCCCATGGTTCTGATTCCGGACCCATCATAAGGAAATCATCACAGACGACTGGGAGTGCCGTCACAGACGCAGTCACAAACGTGTTCACCACAGCAGTATGTCTAAGAGCAAATAGTAATAATAGTAACACCAAGGTTAAATAAAGAGGGAGTGTCCACAGGATGCAACAGAACACAGGCCTTACAAAGTCTGATTTCGATATAAATTCACTTTCGACCAGACAATCCTACTTCTAGGAAGGCTGCCCAAAGATCACCAGCAAATGGGAGGTGCCCACATCCTCAGGGCTTCCTCTGCAGCTGCATAAAGAGACCCAGTCAGCCTCCAGGAGGAGAACACGGCAGCATGGTCACTACCTCCCACCCACAGAAAACGAGCGTGTGCCTGCAAACATGAGCCCCAAGCTATGTAAAGGTCACAGGTCAGGGAGGAAGCAAGATGGAGGAGAAAGGGATCCGAGCTGGACTCCGCTGTTTGGACCTTGTTTTCTAGATTTGGCTTTGGAACAACGTAATTTTTTGCATAATTCAAAACAAAATGAAAGAAAGGTATTAAAAGCAGAATCCCAAGAAAGCAAAACAAAGCAAGTGGATGCAGCTCTACGTCCAGGTGGTGGATTATCCATTGAGGAATCGTTCCCTGAGCCTCCATGCGTGAGATGAGTGCACATCACTGTGGGATGAGCCCTGGGGACAGGAAGAGTAGCAGGGAAGCGTTGCACTGTTTGTAATAATCCTACTGGTAGCAATAGCTCTGTCTGAGTTTTGTTTTTGTGAAGCAACTGTACATATTTTATGAGAAAAAGCAAACAAGAATTTTAGTCAATGGTTAAAAACCAAGATGTTTATGCCTAAGAGAAAAGAATACCACAGCTGTAAAGTAAAAGCCTGTACTCCTAAATTGGAATTGGAAATATCAGTATGAAAATGTATTTTTTGTTAAAAAGAGTATTTTCTGGATTGTTCTACTGAAAACGTCTAGAAATAACTAGCCAATGTGGTAGGAATTAGCAGCCATATTATAGTTTCAAAGTACCATGTCCCACTAAAAGAACCAGGCTTGATAGATTCCAGGTTCAGAGCAGAAAATGTACAAAGGAGCCTGGACACAGGAGAAAGCAAGAAAGCTATGCATATTCATGTCTAGAGGCACATGCCAGAGGGAAAAGAAGAAAACTATAAACACTTGAACAGCTAGCTGCTAGAGCTATGTCAGAATATTGAAAGCTGAAGAGGCCATTCCTGGCCAAGGATGGGACAATTTGGGCATCAAAAAGCAAAATCACTGCAGTGGGCTAAAACAGATCAAATATATTAAAATCCATACATTCATAAAGAAATCAAAAAGGAAAACTAACACTCCGATCACCATTGAAGGGTATCGGAAGACCCAATCTCCATAAAAAATTTACAAATTGTCCCAGTGTGGTGATGCACACCTGTAATCCCAGCTACTTGGGAGGCTGAGTTGAGAAGCTCACCTGAGACCAGAAGTTCAAGGCTGCAGTGAGCTGTGATTACACCACTGCACTCCAGACTGGGCAACAGAGACCCTGTCTCAATAAATAAATTAAATAAATAATGAAATAAAGTAAAAATAAAAGACATTGCTAAGAAAAATGAAAAGGCAAGCCACTACTGGGATAAAATATTTATAAATATCAATATATATAAAGAACTCTGTAAGTTCATAATAATGCAAATAACTCAATTAATAATCAGTAAAACATATAAACAAACACTTTGCCATAGAAGATATATAGATAACAAATAACATGAAAAAATGTCCAACATCATTAGTCACTGGAATGCTAAAAATTCAAACCATAACGACATACCACATACACTCATGAGAATGGCTAAAATAAAAAGACTGGCAATACCAAGTATTGACAAGGATATGAATCAACTGGAACTTTCACATATTGATGCTGAAATGCAAAATGGCACAGTCACTTTGAACAACAGTTTGGCAATTTCTTATCAAATTTCCATATACTTACTGTTTTGACCAGCAACCCCACTCTTGAGTATTTATCCAAGTAAAAATAAAGATATATGTCCATGTCTAATCAACTGTTTTGGACAGCTTTTTTCATAGAAACCAAAAAGGTGGAAGAAATCAAATATGCATTTATTGGTGAACCAATAAAAAATTTTGTTATATCCATGCAATGAAATACTACCCCATAATTTTTTTAATTCACTGAAATATGTAAAACATGTATTAGTCTCAAAAGAATCATGCCCTAAGCAAGAGAAATCAAACACAAAATACTACACACAGTATAATGATATTTATATAAATTAATAGAAGCAGGAAAACTACAATTATAAAAAGCAGATTAGTAGTTGTCAGCGGCTAGAGGGTGGAGGTGGGGGTTGACTATAAAGGAGCTGGAAAAAATTCTGGGGAATGATGGAAATATTCTAAATGATGATCAACGTGGTGGTGAAATGACTATATGCATTTGTTCGAAATTCACTTGGTCACTTAAAATCAGTAAATTATGTTGCATGCAAATTATATCTCAAGAAGACTCACTACAAAAATAGAAAAAAAAAAAACAAAGAAAATCATTTTAGTGGAAGAACAGTGTGCTCAGGATATAAAATGTAAGACACAGAAATGAGAATAACAGGCATAGAGGGTATTGTGAGTAGGTCTAACATACCTGCAATTGGAGTCCCAGAGAAAGAAGAGAGAGAATGAGGCACAGGCAGTATTTGAATAAATAATAGTTGAGAATTTTCCAGATCTACTCCACAACTAGAAACATCACAGTGAAACTGTAGAAAACCAGAGAACGATAACTTCAAAGCAGCCAAAGAAGAGACAGATTAAGTTCAAAAGAGCAATAAGCTGACAGCTGACTTCTCGACAGCAAAGATGGAAGCCAGGAAGCAATGGAGCAGAATCTTCACTATGCTCAGGAAAACAACTGTCAACCTAGAACTCTGTCCTGTGGGGATATTTTTCAAGAGCTAAGTTGAAAACAACTGATTCTCAGACAAGCAAAAACTGACAGAATGCCATCTTCAAATACACATTCAAATTCTAAGGGTATTCTTCAGGTAGAAAGAAAGTGACACTTTGGGAAAGGGCAACTGTACAACAAAAAATTAATTAATCAAATTCAGGGAAAGTGATCTTTGATAAAAGACCAGAAACACAGGAAGGAGTAAGAAAAGAGAAAAGTCTAAAAATGCTGACTATAATAACAAGTTCTTGGAGAGATTAGACAGATAGACACAGATATAAAGCCACCTTTATTGACTGATATGTAAAAAGCTGCACATATATATGTATGCCCTTGATGAGTTTAGGAGCAAGTTTACACCTGTGAATCCATCAAGGCCACAGAAATATCCATCACCTCCCAAAGTTTCCTCCAAACCCCCTATATATGTTCTCAAATTCCTAGGCTCAAGCAATCCTCCCACCTCAGACTCCTGAGTAGCTAGGACTATAGGTATGTGCCATCACACTCAACTAACTTTTCTTATTTATATTTTGTAGAAACAAGATCTCACTATTGCCCAGGCTGGTCCTGAACTCATGGCCTCAAGTGATCCTCCCACCCTCGCCTCCCAAAGTACTAGGATTATAGGCATGAGCCCCCACACCTGAGCCCCTTATGTATTTTTAATGAATCCCAATAACAGCATAGAATTCAAAAAGGGATAATTGGAGTTAAAAAAATAATCTAAGTTTCAAATATTTTCCTAGAAAATTAAAGATATCAATAAATACTAGAATTAGTACATCAAGAACATATGCTGTAATTTTTAGGGTATTGCTAAAATAATATGAAAAGAGTGTGTAACTTTAAACTGATAATGTGAAAACAAAATTGTTTTTTAAAATACCATATCAACCCAAATGAAGACGAGAAAAAAGAGAAGAAATGTAGAACAGGTGAAACAAAGAGGAAGTACATAAGAAGACGCAGATGTAAAGCAAATGTATTATATCAGATGTACATGGTCTAAATCAGAGCTGTCCAAAGGAAAAATCATGAGCCAAATATACAATTTAAAATTTACTAGTGGCCACATTATAAAAAGTAAATGGAGGCAGTTAGAATCATTTTAAAATAATATTTTTATTTAACTCAATCTTTCTAAAATATCATTTCAACATATATTTGATATTCAAAATTGTTGATATATCTAACATTCTTCTTAGTAACTCTTAAAGATCTGGGGTGTGGTTCACATTCACAGCACCCCTGAACCTGGGTGGACCAGCCACATTTCAAGCGTTCAGAAGATGTGCGTGGCTAGCGGCCACCACGTTGGACGATGCAGGTCTAAATGACCTGTGACAAATTGACAATTATTGGATTGGATTTCAATAAGCGTGCACACACACACACACGCACACACACAATTTTTTTAGGTAAAGTGATGCATCATGGAAAAATACAAAAAAAAGGTAAAGTGCAGAAATATCTAAAACATAATGAAACAGAAAGGCTGAAAGTAAAGTTATAGAGAAAGACACATCACAAGAAAAATACAGTAGTCCCACCTTATCTGTGTTTTGCTTTCCACAGTTTCAGTTACTCGTGGTCAACCATACTCCAAAAATACTATATGGAAAATTCCAGAAATGAGTAAATTCCCACAGCATCCTGCCTGGTCCTGCCTAAGAGGTGAGCCATGCCTCTCCCCAGCGTCTCCACAATCCCCACTGCCTGAGCGGGGAGCCGCACGCACCCCTACCCAGAGTCTCCACACTCCACACTGCCTGAGAGGTGAGCTGCGTCTCTACCCAGCGTCTCCACGCTCCCCACTGCCTGAGAGGTGAGCTGTACGTTTATCCAGTGTCTCCATATTCCCCACTTGTCACTAGTAGCCACCTGAACTATTAGATAGAAAAACACCTGGTATATATAAGGCTTGACGCTATCCGCAGTTTCAGGCATCCACTGGGGCTCTTGATACACAGCCTCGGCAGAGAAGGCGGGACTCGACTCCTGTAACCCCAAAAAGCTAATATAGCCTTGTTTATATCTACAAATTAGACCGTGCGTCATAAAGCATGACGAGAGATTTTTTTAGTGGCTCATGCCTGCAATCCTAAACCTTTCGGAGGCTCAGGCAGGAGGAATGCTTGAGCCCAGGAGTTTGAGACCAGCCTTGGTGAACATAGTGAAAACTCTACAAAACATTTTTAAAAATTAGCCCAGCATGGTGGTACATGCCAGTGGTCCCAGTTCCTAGGGATGCTGAGGTGGGAGGATCGCCTGAGCCCACGAGGTCAAGGCTGTAGTGAGCCGTGATCATACCACTGCACTCCAGCCTGGGCAACACAGCAAGACCCTGTCTCAAAGATGATCGCTTCCTAATAATAATAGAGTCAACCTCCCAGGGAGATGCATTAAGTCAAAAGTTTGATTCTTCTAACAATATGTTCTCAAAATAAATAAAGCAAAATTTGAAAGAATTATAAGAGTAACAAATCTACAATCACAGTGAGAAATTCTAACATACCTCTCTCAGTCACTGACGGAATGAGCACACAAGAAAAGCACATCTCAGGTTTACATAAAATTTCAACAAGACGGGGTATGGCGGCTCACGTCAGAGCAACATAGTGAGACCCCATCTCTACAAAAATAAAATGAGCAGGCATGATGGTGCATGTCTACAGTCCCAACTACTCAGGAGGCTGAGGCAGAAGGACTGCTTGAGCCTGGAAGGTCGAGGCTGCAATGAGCTGTGTCGATGAAAAAAGTCAAACAAGAGATTCGTTGTGAGCCAAGCTTGAGTTACCATGGCCCACGATACAGCCCTCAGGAGGTCCTGCCCAGGGTGGCCAGGGCACAGCTTGGTTTTATATGTTTTAGGGAAGCATCAGCCATCAAATACATTTAGCAAATACATTGGTTTAGTTCAGAAAGGCAGGACAAATCAAAGTGGGAGCTTTCAGGCTACAGGTGAATTTAAACATTTTCTGGTTGACAATGAGTTTATCTAAATCCAGTTTACATGGGATCAGCAAAAAGGAATGTTCAGATTAAGATAAAGTTTTATTGAGCAGAAGAATCTCTCAGCAGACTTCCAGAGAGAGCAGGTTGCAAAATGTTTCTTAACCAACCTAAAAGGGTGCCTGGTTCTTAGCTGATTATCTCCTGGATCTGTAAAGAAAGGAAGACAACAAAGGGGAAAGCAGATTCTCCATAGTATGGATTTTTCCCGCAGGAGACTTCACAGGGCAATTTCAAGGTATGACAAGGAAATATGTTTTGGGATTAAACATCCTTTTCTTGTCTTATAATGTTACACCAGAGTCAGATTGAAAGAAAGTCATGATATATAGGGTCAAATAAAATCCATCTGATAAGAATTTATGGTTTGTAGGGCATGACTACCTAGACCCCTTAGGTAGGAATTTGGGCAAGATAAAAAAAAATTGGAGCTTAGTCCTCAGCTGTGATCATGCCGCTGCATTCCAGCCTGGGTGACAGAGCAAGACCCTGTCCCCACCCCCACCACACTCCCCTAAAAAGGCCAAGAATAACACAAACAGTAAAAGTGGTCCAAGCACATATAAAGACTCTGCTCACTAACTGCATAAATGCATATTCTTCTCATGAATACAAAAACATTTAAAAAGTTGGCCATAGTCTGGGTCATAAAGCAGGTGTGTCTAAGTCTCAAAGAACTACAGTCACACAAGGCAGACAAGAATGCAGAAACTCAGCATAACAAAAAGACCATCTACAGCCTGAACCTTAAGCAGTACTCCTAGGAAATAAACCATGGGCCAAGAAGAAATCACAATACAAATGAGAACATATATTAAACTGAATGAAAAGAATATAATCAAAATTTTGGATTACAGAGCCACGCTTGAAAAGAATACATATCTTTAAATATGTACATTAGATAAGAAAAGCAGAGCAGCAATAAGTGAGAAAAAAAATAGTAAATTCTTTTTTTCTTTTGGAAAAAAAAATGGATGAACTGGATAAGAAAATAGAGCCAAATGGTGGGCTCAACTGAGCCAAAGCCTGTTTCTTTGGGGAAAATGAATAATAAAATTGATACCCACCGGGCAAACCTTGTCAGAGGAAAACATAAGGCACAGAAACGTGAAAAGGTGCTCAGCATCGCCGCGCATGCAGGGAAGGACCATTTCCCGCCACAGCGCACTGCCCCTGTGTGACTGCTAGAGAGGCTAAAACTAAATAACAGTGACAAGACCAAGTGGTAACAAGAGTTTGGAGATGGAAATCCTTGAAGCAACAGAGCAAGATCCTGTCTCTAAAAGCAAAGAAAAAACAATGGAGCAGTAACATAAGATGTATTGCATTGCCTTTCTCTTCTCTTCAAGAAAATATGACATAGGAAGAGGCAGCCAAAGATTCAGCAGCCAAAACATATAGAAGAAGTTTTTTAGAGGTGGATCAAGCAGTTAATTAATAAAAAGATTACACTTTTTCCCTGGATTCTATAGTATTTATTGTATGTAGCCATTTTCTTCAATGCATAATTCGTTGTAATTTTTTTCTCATTCTAAATATTCACTTTCGTTTCTTAAAATTTTTTCTTTTGAAAATAAATAGAGACAGGGTCTCACTATGTTTTCCAGGCACTTTCAAACTCCTGAGCTCAAGCAATCCTCCTGCCTCAGCCTCCCAAAGTGCTGGGAGCCACTATACCCAGCCAAATATTTACTTTCAACCAAAAAAGAAAAGAAAAGAAAAACAGCACAGCAAGGAAAAAAAGTGTCTCACAGCAGCTGGAGGAGGTGAGTTCTCCTAAAGTGATCAGGCTCAGAGAGAGTAGCAAGAGGCTTCAGCCATGCCCTAACCCAAACCCTGCGGCCACGCCCCCACCCCGACCCTGCGGCCACGCCCCCCACCCTGTGGCCACGCCCCCCACCCCGTCCCTGTGGCCACGCCCCTACCCCGATCCTGCGGCTGTGCCCCCCACCCAGACCCTGCGGCCATGCCCG
>PVKP010042861.1:0-17782 GCA_004027715.1 Plecturocebus donacophilus
TTGGTCATGAAGTCTTTGCCTACACCTATGTCCTGAATGGTTTTGCCTAGATTTTCTTCTAGGGTTTTTATGGTGTTAGGTCTTATGTTTAAGTCTTTAATCCATCTGGAGTTAATTTTAGTGTAAGGTGTCAGGTAGGGGTCCAGTTTCTGTTTTCTGCACATGGCTAGCCAGTTTTCCCAACCCCCAAAATATTTAATAGCTATTTCTAAGCAAGTGGGATTTTAGATATTTTCAAACATTATCTTTTTAGTCTCTATATTTTCTTGCATGAATATTTCTTTTTACATAAGATAATTTTGTTAAGAAAGTTCTGGCTGGGTGTGGTAGCTCATGCTAAGGCAGGCAGATCACTTGAGGTCAGGAGTTCGAGACAAGCCTGGCCAACATGGTGAGACCCCCCTCCATCTCTACTAAAAATAAAAAATTAGCCAGGCATGGTGGTGCACACCTGTAGTCCCAGCTACTCGGGAGGCTGAGGCAGGAGAATTGCTTGAACCTGGGAGGCAGAGGTTGACAGGAGCAGAGGTCATACCCCTGCACTCCAGCCTGGGTGACAGAGTGAGACTCTATCTTAAGAAACAAACAAACAAACAAACAAAAACAAGTAATAAAATGAAGCAATGAAAAAAGATACTTTCACTTTAAAGGCTGATCAATATTCAGAATTCCTGTGGCACTATATAACAAGAAAATATTACTTGGATGAAACTGCAATTTGTTAAAAACATTTAAAAATAACTTAGGTTTTCCTAAATACACATTGAGAGAAAAGATGCAATGAAGCAAGCATAAACTTTTTAATCATAGTTTGTAATGCTCTCTAATCCAATTAGTGAAGAAAGGGCAAGCAGCATTAACTTAAGTTCCTATTTCCCTTCCAAGGTCCCCTTGGCTTTCATTAATGAGTATGTAACAAAGAACCACACATAGGTTTGCAACTTGAAAAGTAATATTCTTCAGCAGTTTTAAGTCTGTCCTCAGTATCTCATCATTGTTTGCACAGAAGGGCTGCAGTCCATTTCTTGGCCAAAGCTGCACAGTTTGCTTCCATAAGACTATATGCACTTCAATGTCATTAAAGTATTTCCTGGAAATACTTTAAAGTTTTCCTGGAAATGCCAGTGCCATACCTCATCATGCTCAACATGCTTCACTCTGCAGCACATGACACAGAAAGAAATGGAACGCTGTTTGCTACACATACAAAATCTATATATTTTTTTACAATACTTAAATGGTGATAACTTTGATGGCTGGAAGTCTGTTTGGATAAAGGGTAATTTAGAAGCCTCTCTCTTTTTTTTTTTCCAAATCACCTTCTAAAAAATAGATGAGTTTTAATAATAAGTATATTTTAGAGATGCACACATTTTTTTTGAAAGAAAGAAAAAAAGAGAAAAGAAGAAAGAAAGCAAAAGAAAGAAAAAAAAAGAAAGAGAGAAAGAGGAAGAGAGAGAGGGAGAATGGGATTCTTGTTCTATTGCCCAGGCTAGAATGCAGTCTAAAAATGGGTATTAAAAACTTCTTTTATGCCAATAATTGTGCTTAACAATGGAAACAGGGAGGAATAAGGGGATGAAAATAAAAAACAAGCAGCCAACCAATATTTTATTTAAACCTGTGAGATGCTACGCAATTTCTGAGGAGTGATTTACTTCCAATTATAGGGTCACTTTTAAAATAAGTGTAATGTGATACTGAGAAAAATGTGTGTTTTGTGGATTTGGGTTGGAGAGTTCTGTAAATATTTGTTAAGCTTACTTGTTTCAGGTCTGAGTTCAAGTCCTGGATATCCTTGTTAATTTTCTATCTCGTTGATCTGTCTAATATTGACAGTGTAATGTTAAATTCTCCCACTATTATTCTGTGGGAGTCTAAGTCTCTTTGTAAGTCATTAAGAACTTTTCTTATGTATCTGGGTGCTCCTGTGATGGGTGCGTATATATTTAGGATCGTTAGCTCTTTTGTTGCATTGATCCTTTCACCACCATGTAATGTCCCTCTTTGTTTCTTATGGTCTTTGTTGCTTTAAAGTCTATCAGAGAGAAAATTGCAGCTTCTGTGTTTTTTTGTTTTGTTTATTTTGCTCTCCATTTGGTTGGTAAATCTTCCTCCATCCCTCTGTTTTGAGTCTTTGTGTATCCTTGCATGTGAGATGGGTCTAGACACAGCATACCGATGGGTTTTAGCTTTTTATCCAATTTGCCTGTTTCTTTTGATTGGAGCATTTAGTCCATTTAAATTTAGGATTAATATGGATATATGTGAGTTTGATATTGCCATTTAATGCTAGCTGGCTGTTTTGCCCATTAGTTGATGTAGATTCTTCATTATGGTGATGCTCTTTACCTTTTGGTATGTTTTTGGAATGGCTGATACTGGTTGTTCCTTTCTATGTGTAGTGCTTCTTTCAGAACCTCTTGTAAAGCAGGCCTGGTGGTGATGTAATCTCTGAGTACTTGCTTGTTCGCAAAAAAATTTATTTTTCCTTCACTTATGAAGTTTAGTTTCGCTGGATATGAAATTCTAGGTTGAAAGTTCTTTTCTTTAAGGATATTGAATGTTGGCCCCCACTCTCTTCTGGCTTGTAGGGTTTCTGCTCAGAGATCTGCTGTGAGTCTGATGGGCTTCCCTCGGTGGGTAACCCGAACCTTCTCTCTGGCTGCCCTTAGCATTTTCTCCTTCATTTCAACCCTGGTGAATCTGACGATTATGTGCCTTGAGGTTGCTCTTCTTGAGGAATATCTTTGTGGTGTTCTCTGTATTTCCTGGACTTGAATATTGGCCTGCCTTGCTAGGTTGGGGAAGTTTTCCGGAATAATATCCTGAAGAGTATTTTCCAGCTTGGATTCATTCTCTTTGTCACATTCAGGTACACCTATCAAACGTAGATTAGGTCTTTTCACATAGTCCCATATTTCTTGGAGACTTTGTTCATTCCTTTTTACCCCTTTTTCTGTCATCTTGCCTTCTCGTTTTAGTTCGTTGAGTTGATCTTCGACCTCTGATATCTTTTCTTCTGTTTGTTCAATTTGGCTGTTGAAACTTGTGCATGCTTCGTGAAGTTCTCGCGTTGTGTTTTTCAGCTCCATCAATTCACTTATATTCCTCTCTAAGTTGTCCATTCTTGTTAGCATTTCGTTAAATCTTCTTTCAAGGTTCTTAGTTTCTTTGCATTGGGTTAGAATATGTTCTTTTAGCTCACAGAAGTTTATTATCCACCTTCTGAATCCTGATTCTGTCAGTTCATCACATTCATTCTCCGTTAGGCTTTGTTCCCTTGCTAATGAGGAGCTGCGATCCCCTGTAGGAGGAGAGGCATTCTGATTTTGGGTGTTCTCAGCCTTTTTGCACTGATTTCTTCCCATCTTTGTGGATTTATCCACCTCTCATCTTTGTAATTGCCAACTTTCAGATTGGGTCTCCGAGTGGACATCCCGCTTGTTGGTGATGAAGTTTTTTCTGTTTCTTAATTTTCCTTTGGCGGACGCCCCTTACCCAGAGAGCTAGGCCTTCCCAGGTTCAGCTGTGCTTACTGTGAAACTCTCAGTCCTCAGCGCTTCCAACTGCTGTTCTCCTTATGGGGATGGGACCAGCCGAGCCCGACTAAAAGGGCACACAGTCCCGTATACTCTGCACCGAGAAGCGCTGCGCCAGCCAAAAGAGTCGCGCTGGTGACCCGTGGGGCTCCTCTGCCAGGAATCTCCCAGTCTGTGGGCAACAAAAATTCATCTGAAATTGCGGCGTCCACTCGCTCTCTGTGCTTTCACTGGGAGCTACAACCCTGAGCTGCTGCTAATCAACCATCTTGGATCTTTCTCCACCGGTGATAAAAGTTTTTACTGTTTCTTAATTTTCCTTAGGCGGATGCCCGTTCCCCACAGAGCTGGACCTTCCTGGGTTCAGCTGTGCTTGCTGTCAAACTCTCAGTCCTCAGCGCTTCCAATTGCTGTTCTCCTTGTGGGGATGGGACCAGCCGAGCCGGTCCCATATACTCCGCACCGAGAAGCACCATGCCGGGACACTGGCAAAACAGCCGTGCCAGCCAAAAGAGTCACGCTGGTGACCTGTGGGGCTCCTCTGCCAGGAATCTCCCATTCTGTGGGCAACAAAAATTCATCTGAAAGTGCAGTGTCCACTCGCTCTCTGTGCTTTCACTGGGAGCTACAATCCTGAGCTGCTGCTAATTGGCCATCTTGGATCTCTCTCAGAGATGCACACATTTTCTACTTTCTATGTTACAGTGCAATCCTCTGTGCTGTTAGCAGAGTTGAGGTCTTCCAAAAGACAACACTGCAGAATAAGGTGAACCATCTGCTTCTGTAAGAAACCTTGTGTGATGCACAAAACCAGGACAGATACAGAGATGCAGAGAGAGAAGATGTGAGACATACAAATAGACCACAACAGAGAATTCTATTCAGTGTACTGTTTGCCTAAATGTCATAGCATTTTTTCATAATTCAAAATACATAGATATTTACATTATGGATATATTTATGAATGATTGTAAATAATCTAATGACATTGTCAGATATGATTTGCTAAATATTTATCTGTGATTATAGTATGTGTGTATATATATTCATGAATATATATTCATATAAGTTCATATATTCATAAATGAGACTCGGCTATAAGTTTCCTTTCTCAAAATGTCCTTGTCAGGTTTTAGTATCAAAGTTATATGGGCCTCATTAAAAAGTTGTTGAATGTCTCTAATTTTCCCAAAGAGTTCGTAAATTGGTGTCTTAGTCTATTGGCTGCATGCAGTTGATTTATTTAGGAAGGGATCTCAGACAACAGAAGAAGCTGGGAAAAATGAAACTAGGAAATAACAAAAGCAAACAGAAATGTGGTGGGGACAACTGAGGCTTAATTCTTCTGGAATATCTCTTGTAGTGGTATAGAATGGATTACACTGTCCAATCAAAAGGAAGAAAGGAGCAGCAACCAGTTTCATGCAGGCGTAATGTGACAACACTCACAGCACATATATTTCACCTTCTACCCGTGGCTTCTCTGACCTGTGGGAACCTCCATAGCAACACCCACTTATACATTTACAGCCTGAAAATGCAAGGGAGTTAACACCTCAAGGACAAATATTTATCAGCAGAAGACAGGAAACTGTGATAAATTCTCCCCTGCTACATAATTTGCCTATGGTCTTCTTGTGGGAAGATTTTAATTACAAATGCAATTTATTTAAAAGATACAGGTCTATTCAGATATTCTATTTCTTCTTGTGTACATTCTAATACATTGTATTTTCCTAGGAATTTGCTCATTTTATCTAATTTGTTATATTTTGGCAAATGGTAATATAAACTATCTTATTGTTATTAATTGAATTATAACATATATACAGAAAAATGAACAGATTATAATTTACAGCTTGATCAGCAATTCTCCTACCTCAGCCTCCTAAGCATCTGTGACTTCAGGCACATGCCACCATACCCAGCTAATTTTTCTGTTTTTCATAGAGATGTGGTGTTACTATGTCGGCCAGGCTGGTCTCAAACTCCTGACCTCACGTGATCCACCCACCTCTGCCTTTGAGAGTGCTGGGATTACAGGCGTGAGCCACCATGCCCAGCCTCTTCACGTGGTTTTGGTTTGTTTCCCTAATAATTAGTGATGGTGAGCATCTTTTTATGTGCTGATTGGCCATTTACATCTCTTATTTGGAGGACTGTCTATTCACGTCCTTTGCGCATTTTTGAACTGCGTTAGTTGGGTTTTTTTGTTGCATTGTGAGAGTGCTTTATATACTCTAGATGGGAACTCTTTCACATGTAATTTGCACATCTGTCCTGTCATTCTGTAGGTTGCCTTTTCACTCTGTTAATAGTATCCTTCCATGCAATCCAATTTGTCTACTTTTCCTTTTGTTGTTTGGGCCTTTGGTGTCACATCCAAGAAATCACTGCCAAAGGAAGCTCTCCTTCTATGTTTTAAGAGTTGGCGACTGGGAACTGTGGCTCACACCTATAATCCCAGCATATTGGGAGGCCGAAGCAGGTGAATCAAGAGGTCAGGAGTTCAAGACCAGCCTGACCAAGATGCCCTGTGTCTACTCACTCCCGGGTACTGGGATGGGGTTAATTTCCAGTGACTGGCCCAGAGCCTTCCCACGGGAAGATCTCAAGGGAGGCTGTTGAAGGAACAGCATGCAACTTGCCTGCCCACACTCATTCACACAGAAGGGGGTGGGGGTTTGAGGAGGTGGGGGTGTCGTGTGGATCAGTTTCAGTCACAGCTGTCTGGTTTCCTATGGGATGTGACCACATAACGGTCAGGCCAGAAGATGACTGAATTTATCTTCTTGGAATCATTGCTTCGTAATTGTTGCTTCCCACCGTTGACACTGGATAAAAGGCTGGGCCATAGGAGGCTGGATGAACTTTGTTTTGGCCAGGTAAGCAGAATGGAAAGTAAGGTGGAAAGTAAGCAGTGAAGGTGTGCTCACCTGAGCGGGGAGGGGGGTCAAGAACCTCACTGGCCTGCCCCAGCTCTGCCTTTGGCCTTGTGGCTACAAAGCTGCCCTACCAGGAGCAGCCCCCACTGGCAGCTCTGGCCCTGGGGATTTGTGAGTGTTTGGTGGGGGCAGAGTGTGGAGAGGCCAAGTCCACACTGTATCTAACCCTAGTGCGGCTCAGATTTTGGCTTCCCCCAGCCCCTTCTCAGGGTCTCAGCTCGGGCCCTCAAGGCAGCAGGAAGATGGGCTCTCCTCACCCCCTAGGTCCTGGCCTTCTTTACCCCTCACTTCGGACACAGTTTCACCTAATCCAGCCACAAGGAGAAAAGAGAGCAAATCACTCAGGGAGGGAGGCGCCTGAGCCCCCGCTCTGCCCAGACAAGGCACCCTGTGCGTCTCCCACAGCTTACCACATCTACCTGGGACTCGATGTAAGGGCCAGAGGGCCAAAGGTGACACTGGAGTCTCCAGCACCACCTTCCAGAGCCCCCAGGGAATGTTTCGCTCTGTAAGGTTGGAAGACTGGCTCCCCTGGAGATGTGTGCAAGTGTGTGCTCCCCAGGGCCCCGCGGAGGTCAGGGTCCTCTCCATTCAGGACAGCAAGGAGAGAATGGCCTGGGGTGAGGCCCTAGGGTTGGAGGCTAAAGCAGTACAGGTATGGGAAACGGGGTGCTGGGGTGGTTAGAGGGAACCGGTGGGGAAGACCTGGAGTCTTGCATGTGCCTAGGGGAGCTGCGGTGGGGAGGCAGCAGGGGGCCCCTCCTGCCGGATGGGGTTTTCTGAGGCCGCGATCCCTGAGGGTTCCTTGCTCTAGGGTCGCCTCCTACAATTGCGGTGGGGGGGGGTCCAGTGAGTAGGGCGCAGTGAGGCTGCAGGGGCACGGTGGGAGCCTCCTGTTCAACGGCTGTACCCGTGGGACCAGGACCAGACCCCTGAAGCTCCCCAGCCAGCAGGGCCAGGACTTGCCTCGGAAATTTGAGCACTCCCCAGGGCCCGGGGCATTTGGGGGCGCCGGGCCTTCCAGTGTCTGAGCCCCAGTCCGGGAGACCAGCTCGGCGTACCTGGGTCCGGGTACACCCGCCAGCCCTGACTACTGTCCCAGTGGGGCCAGGGGGCCAGGGCCTCGTGCACGCCCGGCTCCGACGCATCGTTGTATTCCATCTCTTCCCGCCGCGCCGTGTCGTCGGGAAGCGATTCCTGCCCCAGTAACCCAAGAGAGGGTGAGGCCAAGTGAGTGGTTGGGGGCGCGTGACCCGCAGGCTCAGGTGAGTGCGCGTGCGCCCGGTAGAGGCGGCCCTGCGCGCTTGCCGTACGCCGCTTCCAGGACGCGCCCAGCGGCTACTCCGGTGCAGAAAGCGTGCGCGGCTCGGCGCAGGCTCGCTGAGGAGCTCCGCTTCGCGGTCTGAGCGGGCTGCGACTCGGTGGGACGGCAGCGCGCTGGAGCAGCCCCGCGCCCTGGCCAGGTAAGCTGCGAGACCCGGGCTGCCTGACGCTCGTGGCAGCTAGCGGCCTCGCGGGGCGCCGCAGGGACCGGGATGAGTGGAGGGAGGCGCGTAGGTGGCTGCCCTTGTGCTCGGAGCGCTGCCCTCTGGACTCCACGGGGTTGCCGGACGGCTGTTGCTGGGATCTGGGGGTGCAGCCTGACGGCCCCACTCCTCTCCTACGGCCACTTCCTCCTCCCAAGGCCCACAGGCGGGTGCAGCGGGGACAAGGCGGCCGTTGTCGCATCCCGCGCGTGGGCGGGGGGGGGCACTGCAGCGACGGGCCACTTGGCTGCGGCTACAGGCGCTGTCTGGTGGGAGTGGGGGTGCGGGTGGGGGTGGGGGTAGTGGTGGGGGAGGGAGGGCGCCCTCTCGGGTCCCACCAGGCTGGCCGTGCTGCTGGTGCGTTCCGTGGCTGGAGAACCAGAGCCCGGATCTTGTCCCATTTCCCTTTCCTTTTATAGTAAGGGCTAGAGGGATACCCTTTTTAATTAAAAATCCCACACCCTATTGCCCCTGGGCCACAGGCGCGGGGTTGGGTGTGTGCGGCTGGGCGCGGGCTCGCTGAGGAGCTCGGCTTCGCAGCCCAGCGGGCGGCGGCGGGGCGGGGACTGCAGCGCGCTGAAGCAGCCCCTCGCCCTGGCCAGGTAGGCTGGAGGGCCCGGGCTGCCTGACTTGCCGGCGGTGGCTACCTGGGCCCTCCCGCGGCGCTGCAGGGACCCGGATGCGTGGGGGGCGGCCGGAGATTGCGGGCCCCAGTGCTCCCGAGCGCTGCCCTCGGCTGGGCTGCAAGGCGGCTGTTGCTGGGATCTGGGTTTCAGCCCAGCGGCCCCATTACTGTCTTACTGGCCACTTCCCTCTCCCACGATCGGTGGGTGGGTGCAGCGGATACTAGGCGGCGGGTCTCGCATCCATGGGTTGGGTTGGGGTTGTCTTGCAGCCAGTGGCCGCCAGGCGCCGGCTAGAGGCGCTGTCTGAGGGTGGAGGGGCACTGGGGTCCCGTCACCGGGCTGGGCGGGCCGCTGGTGCGTTTCCCCGTCCTCGCTTGGTGCTGGCATCAAGTCCCGGTGCCAGGCGGCAACTGGGTTGGTGTCACCTCTGAGTTAGCTGTCCCCAGAGATCCCGAGCCCGGATCTTCGCCCCTTTTCCTTTCCCTTTATAATAAGGCCCAGAGGGAAGAACTTGTCAATTAAAGACCCCACACCCCATTGCCCCTGGGCTGCAGGCGCCGGGTTGGGGACATGGCGGGGACCTGCCCCTGGGCGGGGCCCCTTCCCCAAGGCAGGCACTGCCTGGCAAGGCTGCTGGTGGTAGATCTGTCTGCAGATGGTGAAGGAGAACATTGAGGACAGTTCCCCGCACTCTTGGCTGTGCTGAGCCCATCTGGAGTGTTTCTGGTTCTAATCAGAAGTGGAACAGTTTCAGTGCAGCTTATAGGTTCGTGTTAGTGATGAACTTGGGTGGAGATGGTGGCACAGCTTGTTCTCTCCTCCTAGGCTCTTAGTGCATCCAGGATCCTGAACTGCCGGGGGCCTGGCCACTCCCGCCCAGAGCCCTGCCTTGGCTGAGCTGGTCACCGCTACGTGTCCTGGGCTGCCGGCCTGCCTATCCTCTGCAGTGCTTAGGTATGCATGTGGGCACATACGTACACGTACCACACACATACCATGCCCACCTCACACACACCACACACGCCATACACACCACACACAACAAACATATCCACCTCACACACCACACCCTACATATATACTACACCTACCTCACACACCCCACATACTTAACCCATATGCAGTACACACACACCACACACATACCATGCCCAACTCACACCACACCCATACCCCATACACACCATACATATACCCACCTCACACACCATACACTACATTATACACCATGCCCACCTCACACACCCCACACATTGAATTTGTACAGATACACCACATATGCCACACACATACTGTAACCACCTCACACACACCAGGAACATATCATCTCCACCTCACACACACCACACACATATCCCATACACACCACACACAACACACATATCATACACACCTCACATACCACATAACACTTATAAACCATGCCCACCTCACACACCCCACACATTTAACCCATATACACCACACACGTCATTCCCACCTCACACACATACCCCATACACATGTCATACCCACTTCACACACACCCCATACATGCCACACATAGCACACATACACACCTCACACACTACATACCATGCACACTTCACACACACCACACATTTAACCCATAGACACCACACACAGCACACATACCATGCCCACCTCACACACACCATACACGTCATTCTTACCTCATATACCACACACGTATCATACCCACTTCACACACATACCCCATTCACGTATCATATGCACCTCACACACATACCCCATGCACGCCCCACACAACACACATGCACACCTCACACACCACATATATACGATGCCTACCTCACACATACCACACACTTAACCCATATACACCACACACAGCATGCATACCATGCCCACCTCACACACACCATACACGTCATACTTACCTCATATACCACACACGTATCATACCCACTTCACACACATACCCCATTCACATATCATATGCACCTCACACACATACCCCATGCACGCCCCACACAACACACGTGCACACCTCACACACCACATATATACGATGCCTACCTCACACATACCACACACTTAACCCATATACACCACACACAGCATGCATACCATGCTCACCTCACATACACCATACACATATCAAACCCACCTCACATACCCCACACACTTAACTCATATACACCACACAGATATTATACCCTCCTCACACCGCATCTATACCATGCCCACCTCACACCACACACTTAACCATATACAACACATACCACACACGTTATATCCACACCACACACACCACACATGTATTACACCCACTTCACACATATCCCATACACAGCACATGCATATCGTACCCACTTCACACACACAACATAACCACTTCACACCACATATACACCATGCCCACCTCACACACCCCACACGTTTAACCCATATACACCACACACACACTCCTACCTCACACTCATATCCCATACATGCCACGCACAACACACATACTCACCTCATACACCACATATATACCATGCCCACCTCACATACACCACACACTTACGCATATATGGCACACACACTGCACATACATATCATACCCACCTCACACACACCACACACTTAACCCATGTAGGCTACACACACACTACACCCATGTCATACCCACCTCACATCCACTACACACATATCATACCCACCTCTCACACACCACAGACTTAACCCGTATACACTACATACACACCGCACATGTATCATACCTCACGCACACCACACGCACCCCATATACACTACACAGACATCACACACATATACCCATCTCACACAACACACACCATATATATGCCATGCCCACCTCACACACACCACACATTTAACCCATATACACCACACACATCATATCTACCTCACACACCACACACATATCATACCCACCTCATACCACACACGTATCACACCCACCTCACACACATACCCCATATACACCACATGCATCTTATAACCACCTCACACACACCACATATATACCATGCCCACCTTATACACACCATGCACTTAACCCATATACACCACAGACACGACACACATATTATACCCCCCTCACACACACCACATACTTCACACCACATATACACCATGCCCACCTCACACACTGCACACATTGAACCCATATATACCACACCCACCACACATATACCCCATACACACCACATGCATATAACCCTCACACACACCACATATATACTATGTCCACCTCACACACACCATGCACTTAACCCATATACACCACAGACACCACACACATATTAAACCCACTTCACAGACACCACTCACACCCCTTATATACCACACACGTATCATATCCACCTCACAAACATTACACACATACTTCATACACATCGTGCACTCTTCACATGTAGCACACACCACACATATCCCCCATACACACCACACACAGCTTACATACACACAACACACATAACCACACTCACTACATAATACCATACATACACCATATACATTTCATACACACCACACACCCCATACATGCCACACACACAGACACTTGATAAATACCACATACACAGCATACCACACTCCACATACATATTACATCACCCATACAACACACCACATTCCACACAACTTATTCACACTACACAGATACCACACACACCACACAATATCATACATACATATACTATACACACCTCATGTACACCACACACACGCCATACACACCACATACACTACACATACCTCATACAACCACAGTTACACACATCCCATACATACCACACACACAGAGCATGCACTCCCTACTCATCACACCACACACACTGTATCTTACGCATACACCACACACCCCCGCCACACACATTTGCATGCAAACTACTCGTTTTGCATTCAAAGTACTCAACGAAACTGAACGATTTAGTTTTTCCCAAATTAATACTGCCCGTCTGTACGCCCCGGCTGTGCTGGCTGGCACATCCCCTGGTCCTGCCCTCTCTTGGGTCAGCACCCCCTCCTGTGTTTCAGGTGTCTTTGGCTGTGCCCTGTGGAGTGCTCATATCTGGATCTCGTGGGAGGCTGGCCCCTCTGCTCCAATGGCTGCTTTCCTGGAGGAAACTGGCCTGTTTGCCACCTCTCCTGATGCCCAGAGCAGCAGCTGGTGCAGAAGGTCCCACTTCCTTCCCTCGGTGTCCGCCCTTCCCCATGGGACATTTTGTCTCAGTTCTGATATCTCCACAGCTAGAAGAGAGACCCTCAAAGGTGTGCAGGTCGGTTTGATTCTAATGCTGGTGAACAATCAATGTGTTTTGGTAAAACACTCAACCAGTACATACATCTTTAATAAAGTAACATGTGCACAGCCCCTCTGCTCCCACCTCTCTCCCCTCCCCTCCCCAGAGGACATGGCTGATAGGCCATTGAGGGCTCCCCCTTTCTGTGTGCCTTTGCGTCCGTGTATGGGCTGGGGAGTATGTGTGTATTCTCTAGCCATCTTGACAGAGCTGGAACTGGGATCTACACACATGTGCTCGCTGTAGCTCACTTGCCATTTTCCCTCCAAAACAGGCCTTTAAGATCCTTCACTGTAGTGCATGTTGTCCTGCCTCTATAAAAATGCCGTCGACTCTTACAGCGCGCAAACTCTGCCATCATTTATTTAACCATTCTTTTATTTACGGGTACTTATGTTGTTTCCAGTTTTTTAAAAGAATGCTGCAGTGAAAATCTTCAGCTGTCATTTTTCCCATTGCTGTGGGAGAATGTGGTGGGAGGCGCCATGGTGGTGAGTGACCCCATGTGTGACCAGACTTTGTGAGGTTTTGACTCTGTCCTTCCCAATGTTCCTCCTCTAGTGGCTGCCGCTGGGTGATGATGGCTGCATGAGTGTCCGCCATGGCCCACCGGAAATGTGAGAGTGCAGGGAGCGGCATGTTGGACCACAGGGTGAGGCCAGGCCCTGTCTTCCACGGCCAGGAGCGAGAATGTGGAGCTGCCCTAGGAGGGCTGTGTGCCCGAGGGCCAGGAGCTGGCTGCCCTATGGCCAGAGATCCCCATGCCCGAGGAGCAGGAGTGCCCCTACCACAGCCCCGATGGGGACTCCAGCTCCGGCTACATGAGTAACACCTCTGAGGAGGAGGAGGACTATGACAAGGGCCTGTCCGAGGAAGAGGGCATCACCTACTATATCCACTACTGCCCCGAGGATGACAGCTACCTGGAGAGCATGGGCTACAACTGGGAGGAGTACCTGGCCCACAGTGTGTACCTTGTGGACACCAACGAGTGCCAGGAGGCGGTGGAGGAGTGGGCGGAGGGTGGACTTGGCGGGCCTGCACCCTTATGGCCACAGGGCTGAAGGAAGCCAGGATTACCTGGACAGCCACCTGCCCATCCTGGAGGGTGAGCCCTCTGTCCTGGAGGCCCATGACCAGGAAGAAGATGGCCACTACTGTCACAGCAAAGAGGGCCACCAGGACTGCTACCCCATGGAGGCCAATGGGAACACCAGTGACTCCCCCTACCACCTGAGGTATGGGGATGGGGACCTGGAGGACCATGAGGAGGACATCAACCAGATAATGAGCCTGAGCATGACCAGTATCACTAGCGCTAGTGAGGACAGCATGGGCCTGAGCGGGTACCTGGGGATTCTGCAGAGGCCTGCCTGCCCAGCAAAGCCAGCTGCATCCCCAGCAGGCATGAAACGAGGCCCAAGTCACTGAACTTCCCTCCCAAGGCCAAGCACTGTGGAGACCCCCAGAGAGGCTTCAAGCCCAAGATCAGGACCCCAGAGGAGAGACCGAAGTGGCCCCACAAGCAGGTAGGACTCTGGAAGGGAGCAGGGAAGGGTCTCAAGAGCAAGGGTCTCAGGGAAGGGAGCAGAGGGTCCCAAGAGCAAGAAATGTCCCAGTACAGCCCCCACAGATGCTGAAGTGAGGCAGTGGGAGGGGTTGCATGCCTTGCAGTTCTTTTTTGTTGTTGTTGTTGTTGTTTTGTTTTTGTTTTTCTGTTGTTGTTGTTTGTTTGTTTTTTGCCTTGCAGTTCTAATGGTGGCTGAGCTCTTGATTGGTCCAGTTGCCAGGCACGTTGTATGGCTGCTCCAGCCACTCTTACGCTCACTCCTTACACTCAGGAGTAAAGTCTTGTTGAGGGCCGATTGGCAACTAGTTTTTGGCAGAAGATGCCCCTCCTCCCACCTAGAAGTGATTCGGTATCTCCCCCACTGCACTGGGTCTGCTCATGGTAGGGCAGTGTCTGTGGGAGAGCCCTTCAATCCTCAGGGGTATACTTGTTCCAGCAGGGCAGTGGCAAAGATGCAGCCAGTGGTGGATGGCTTGGTGGCTGGGGCGGCGCCTGGAGTGTATTTCACAGTGGACAGATCTCTGAAAGCCCGGGAGCCTTGAGCTGATGGGCAGTTAGCTGTGAATAATTATTTGGAAAAGGATCCTGCAGATCTTACCTTGCAGGATTGTTACATAGGTATACACGTCATGGTGGTTTGCTGCCTCCATTCCCGTCACCAACATTAGGTATTTCTCCTAATGAGAATGATGGTTTCCAGCTTCATCCACGTCCCTACAAAGAACGTGAACTCATTCTCTTTTATGGCTGCATAGTATTCTATGGTGTATATGTGTCACTTTTTCTTTATCCAGTCTATCTTTGATGGGCATTTGGGTTGGTTCCAAGTCTCTACTATTGTAAACAGAGCTGCAGTGAACATACATGTACATGTGTCTTTATATTAGGTTGATTTATAATCCTTTGGGTATATACCTAGTATTGGGATTGCTGGGTCAAATATATGAGAAAAAAACAACCCCATCAAAAAGTGGACAAAAGATAAGAACAGACACTTTTCAAAAGAAGATATTTATGAGGCCAGCAAACATATGAAAAAATGCTCCTCAGCACTGGTCATTAGAGAAATGCAAATTAAAACCACATTGAGTTACCGTATCACGCCAATTAGAATGGTGATCATTAAAAAAATCTAGAGACAACGGATGCTGGGGAGGATGTGGAGAAATAGGAACACTTTTACACTGTTGGTGAGAGTGTAAATTAGTTCAACCATTGTGGAAGTCAGTGTGGTGATTCCTCAAGGATCTAGAAATTGAAATATATATATATAATTCTTTAATATACATAATCTGTATCTTAGAATGTAAAATATAATTCTTTAATATACATCATCTATATCTTAGAATATATTTATAAATATCAGACATAAGACCTGCAAATATTTTCTTTTATTCTGTGGATTGCCTTTTCACTCTTTTGAACATATCCTTTGCTGCAAAAGAATTTTAAATTTCAAATAAGTGTCATTTATCTACTTTTAATTTAGTTGCCTGTGTTTTTGGTGTTTCCTCTAAGAAAGCATTGCCAAATCCAGTATTACAAACCTTTCCATTCTGTTTTCCTCTAAGACTTTAGTACTATTAGCTATTGCATTTAACTCTGTGATCCAAGTTGAGTTAATGTTTTGTATATGGTGTGAGGTAAGCATCCAACTTTTTCTTTGGCATATAGATATCCAGTTTATGCAGGATCACTTTTATTCAAAAGACTATCTGCTTGGTCTGTGTGTTTTTGTTCCCCTAAAGTTTATATGTTAAACCCTAACCCCCTTGATAATGGTATTAAGAAGTGGGACCTTGGAGAAGTGATTAGTTAAGTCATAAAAGTTTCATCCTCATAAATGGGATTAGTTCCTTTATGAAAGAGGCTGAGGCCGGGGGCAGTGGCTCATTCCTGTAATTCCAGCATTTTGGGAGGCCAAGGTGGATGGATCACCTGAGGTCAGGAGTTTGAGACCAGCCTGGCCAACATAGTGAAATCACATCTCTACTAAAAATACAAAATGAAGCAGGCTTGGTGATGTGTGCCTGTAATGCCAGCTTCTCTGGAGCCTGAGGCAGGAGAATTGCTTAGAACCTGGGAGGCAGAGGTTGCAGTGAGCTGGGATAGTACCACTGCACTCCATCCTGGGCGACAGAAGACTATCTAAAAAATAATAATAATAATGCATAAAGAAGCCTGTTTATCCATTCTGCCATGTGAGAACACAACACATAGTAGGTGCTGTCTATGAGGAATGGACCCTCATCAGACACTTAATATGCTGGCGTCTCGATCCTGGACTCCTTAGGCTCCAGAACTGTGAGCAATAAATCATGTTGTTTACAAATTGCCCAGTCCAAGTTATTTTGTTTTAGAAGCCCAAATAGTTTAATACACAGTCCTTTCCTCATTTAATGTTAGTGTCTGTGTCAAAAATTAATTGATTATAAATATGATTTATTTTTGGAGTCTCTACTATATTCCATTGGTATACGTGTTTTCATGCCAGAACCACACTAATGTGATTATTGTAGCTTTGCAGTAAAATTTGAAATTAGAAAATATGAGGCATACAACTTTGTTCTTTATCAAGATTATTTTGACTACTCAGGGTCTCTTGAATTTCATAGGAATTTATTATATTTTTTTCTATTTCTGGAAAAAACACTTCTGGGATTTGGATAGGGATGAACACTTTGGCTTATATTGACATCTTAACATTACCTTTTCCAATTCATGAGCAAAGTTCTCTTTCCATTTATTTATATCTTCTTTAATTTGTATCAGCAATATTTTATAGTCTTCAATGTATTAATCTTTACCTCCTTGATTGTATTTATTATAAATACTTTATTATTTTCAATAAAATTATTTTCTTGCTTTCTTTTTCAGATTCTTCAATGGTAGTGTATGAAAATGATTTTTTTTTTTTTTTTAGTCCCTGATGTAGCCATCCTGGCAATTGATTTTTATGTGGTAGTTTTTTTGATCCTGCTATTTTGTTTAATTTTTCTGTTGGTTCTCTTTTTTTTATTATTGCATTTTAGGTTTTGGGGTACATGTGAAGAACATGCAAGATTGTTGCATAGGTACACACACGGCAGTGTGATTTGCTGCCTTCCTCCCCATCACCTATATCTGGCATTTCTCCCCATGCTATCTCTCCCCAACTCCCCACCCCCCGCTGTCCCTCCCCTATTTCCCACTGACAGACCCCAGTGTGTGATGCTCCCCTCCCTGTATCCATGTGTTCTCATTGTTCAACACCCACCTATGAGTGAGAACATGCAGTGTTTGATTTTCTGTTCTTG
>PVKP010042862.1:0-17777 GCA_004027715.1 Plecturocebus donacophilus
TTTCTATTTTTAGTAGAGATGGGGTTTCACCATGTTGGCCAGGCTGGTCTTGAACCCCTGGCCTCAAGTGATCCACCTGCCTCGGCCTGTCAAAGTTCTGGGATTACAGGCGTGAGCCACCACACCTATCCCTCATTCTTTTTTTTCTTTTTCTTTTTCCTGAGAAGGAGTTTGGCTCCTGTTGCCCAGGCTGAAGTGCAATGGCACAATCTCCACTGACTGCAACCTTTGCCTTCAGGGTTCAAATGATTCTCCTGCCTCACTCAGTCTCCTGAGTAGCTAGGATTATAGGTGCCCACCACCATGCCTGGCTAATTTTTGCATTTTTAGTAGATACAGGGTTTTATCATGTTGGCCAGGCTGGTCTTGAACTCCTGGCCTCAAGTGATCCGCCTGCCTTGGCCTCCCAAAGTGCTGGGATAACAAGTGTGAACCACCGCACCCAGCCTCCCTCATTCTTTTTTCTTTTTTTTTTTTATTTTTGGAAGCACTGTGGTTTGTAGCCTCCCTCATTCTTAATAGTGGAATACAGCTCATCTCTGTCATCATGCTGAGGTGTACCTTTTAGGTATTAACTAATTAAAACAGTAACTCCTAGAATTAGTGTCAGGTTTTGTGGTCTTTTTCTATATTAAACTTTCTTCTTCCTAGATTCAAAAACATGCCACAGGAAAGAAGTCTCCAACAAAGAGTCCTATTCCCAGCACACCTCGTGGGAAGAAAAGAAAGGCCTTGCCAGCATCTGAGACCCCAAAAGCTGCAGAGTCTGAGACCCCAGGGAAAGGCCCACGGAAGAAGCCAAAAATCAAACAAGAGGCAGTGAAGGAAAAAAATCCTTCACTGGGGAAAAAAGATGTGAGACAGACTCCTAAAAAGCCAGAGGCCAAGTTCTTCACCACTCCTAGTAAATCTGCAAGAAAAGCTTCCCACACCCCCAAAAAACGGCTCAAAAAAACCAAAGTACCCCAGTCAACCTAAAGTCAGTGATTCAACCAGAAGGGAAGCTCAGAGCTGTCCTCAGAGCTTATTAGAAATATTCAGGTCCTGACCTCATTGGCAGCCTTCTCCAAGCATCACACCTAGACTTAAAGATTTTTTTAAAACCTCCATAGGTAATTCTGACATGCTCCTGGGTATAGTAATCTATTTTTAAATTGTCCTTCTGTGTGTTTGCTAACGTAATAGAAGAAATGTAGAGTGCTTCTCTATGGTTGTTCAGCACTTTGGGAAGCCAAGGTGGGAGTATTATTTAAGCCCAGGAGTTTGAGACCAGCCTGGGCAACATGTGAAATCCCGTTTCTATAACAGGAAAAAAAAATTGTGGTATGTACCTGTGCTCCCAGCTACTCAGGAGGCTGAGGTGGAAAGATCAAGTGAGCACAAGAAGTCAAGGCTGCAGTGAGCCATGATCATACCACTGTGCTCCAGCCTGGGTGACAGTGTGAGACTGTCTCAGAAAAAAAAATAATAAACTATAACATTGCTTTGCTACTGAGTGTATGTACTGTTGGCTTTCTGTAGCACGTGAGTCTGACTCAAGGTCTTTGATGTGACCCTTTTCCTCATCTACTCAACCATCACATGGACTCCATCACACTCCTTTGTCTTCATTCCCAAAGTGGCCCAGTGAGAGCCTCGATGCATGAGAATCAGCTGCTGAATTTAGGAGAAACAGGAGTTTCTTTCCCTCATGCTGAGCCTGTTGGTCTAAGCTTATGAGTCACTGGATGAGCATGCATATGGGAAGGGAAATTAACACGGAGTCATTTATACAGTTACTGAATTGAATCCTACCTGTAGGAGGCAAGAACATGATTTATCTTCCATAAGCCTTCCTCTCTTCCACGTTACTCCTCAGTCCATACAGATTTGCTTATGTATGACAACTCTAAGGAAACTTGGGAGAGTAGACTTTTTTTTTTTTTTTTTGAGGCAGAATTTTACTCTTGTTGCCCATGCTGGAGTTCAGTGGCACAACCTCAGCTCACCACAACCTCTGCCTCCTGGGTTCAAATGATCTGCTGCTTCAGCCTCCTGAGTAGCTGGGATTACAGGCATGCACCTCCATTCCCAGCTGATTTTGTGTTTTTAGTAGAGAAGGGTTTTTCCATGTTGGTCAGACTGGTCTTGAACTTGACCTCAGGTGATGTGCCCTCCTCAGTCTCCCAAAGTGCTGGGATTACAGGCGTGAGCCACCCGTCCAGTCAAGAGTAGACTATTAATGTTTGCACAATTGTCAAGTATATTCTGAGGCAGTAAACAACTTTTTAGGTACTCAGCCTTTCACTGGTTGTGCATAGGTATGCATCCATAGTAAGTTATAGATTCACTGCAGTGCAGTAATGTGCTTGCATGCAGAAGGCTAAAGTGGGGCATGCTTTCAAAGATTAGGTGGGTGTTGTGTGTCTTGGCTCACATCTGTGATCTGAGAACTTTGGGAGGCTGGGTGGATTGCTTGACCCCCAGAGTTTGAGACCATCCTGGGCAACATGGAAAACCTCATCTCTACCAAAAATTAGCTAGGTGTGGTGGCATATGCCTGTGGTCCCAGCTAATTGTGAGGATGAGATGGGAGGCTTGCTTGAACCCCGGGTGGTAAAGGCTGCAGTGAGTTATGATCATGACCCTGCCCTCCATTCTGGGCAAGAAAGAGACAGAATCCCAGCCCCATTTCCAAAAAAAGATGTTGGGCATGGTGGCTTGCTGTAATCCCAGCCAAGGCAGGCAGATCACTTGAGGCCAGGAGTTCCAAGACCAGCCTGGCTAACATGGTGAAACCCTGTCTCTACTAAAAATACAAAAACTAGCTGGGCATGGGGGCAGGCACCTGTAATCCCAGCTACTTGGGAGGCTGAGGCAGGAGAATCACTTGAACCCGGGAGGTGGAGGTTGCAGTGAGCTGAGATAGCACCACTGCACTCCAGCCTAGGCAGCAGAGCAAAACTGAAAAAAAAAGAAAACAGATGTGTAGGTCTCCCTCAAGTTAGAGGAGTCTGGGCAGTGGGAGAGATGATCCAACTCTGTTGCCCAGGCTGGAGTGCAGTAGTGCCATCAGCTCCAGTGTCAATTTCATAGGCTCAAGGTAAATCCTCCCACTTCAGCCTCCCAAGTAGCTATAACTACTGGGGCATGCCATCACACCTGGCCAATTTTTATATCTTTTGTAGAGACAGGTTCTCCCTATATTCCCCAGGCTGGTCTCAAACTCCTAGGCTCAAGTGATCCTCCCACCTCAGCCTCCCCAGAATGCTCAGATGATAGCCATGAGGAACCATGCCAACCTGCTTTTGCCTTTTTTTTTTTTTTTTTTGAGATGGAGTCTTGCTCTGTCAGCAGACGAGTGCAGTGGCGCAATCTCGGCTCACTGCAAGTTCTGCCTCCCTGGTGTTTAAGCGATTCCCCTGTCTCAGCCTCCCAAGTAGCTGAGACTACAGGCGTGCACCACCATGCCCAGCTAATTTTTGTATTTTAGTAGAGATGAGGTTTCACCATGTTGGCCAAGATGGTCTCAATCTCTTGACCTTGTGATCTGGCTGCCTCAGCCTCCCAAAGTGCTGGGATTACAGGCATGAGCCACCATGCCGGGCCTGCTTTTGCATTTTAGTAACACGAATTTGTAAAGTTAACTTTTCAAATTATGAAAGCCTCTAAAATATGAAATTATTTGTAATCCCACTGTCCTTTTGGGCTTCTATAGATGAATATACATTTAAAATGTGGGAGTTTAGCTTAATTGATTTGTTTTCCATAGAAACTAGGTTATATGAGTAGCTGGTTAGATAGACTTGTTTCACTTACTCCAAGATCTGATTTGTTTGGGACAAACCCTATAATCATGTCAGTCTCTTCTCTGCATGACATAATTTTCCAGCAATAGCTGTGTGGTTTTTGTAATCCTATCCTCTAGCCAGTTCAAGATTTTGCAACACTATGTGATTCTTTGCCCTGTAGTTCAGTCTTGTTGAATATGGCACAGGTCTGTACCTTCCTGTTCCTGCATGTAGTTTCATTCTAATGTTCTCTGTTGAAGAAGCTGGCTTTAATTTCTTGAACAAGATGCTGATATTATCATCTAACATAAAGCCTATTTTATAATAAAGTGTGGACTAATGAGTACTGTACTGAAAGTGAAAAACAATGGTTGTGTGTGTATGGTTTCTACTGAATATCACTTTTTTTTTTTTTTTTCAAAGATGGGGTTTCACCATGATGGCCAGGCTGGTCTTGAACTCTTGACCTCAGGTGATCCACCCACCTCGGCCTCCCAAAGTGCTAGGATTACAGGCGTGAGCCACCATCCCTGGCCACAAATATGTATGTTTTATACCCTCATAAAGTTGAAAAATCATTAAGTTGAATCATCATAAACTAGGTACTTTCTGTACAGGTTTCCAAGGCTTCACAGTGTTGCACACACATTCCTAGCCAGCTGATAGGGCTATGAGCCTATAGTCTCCCCAGGGGCCAAGAGAAGGACCAGAAATCTCTACTATGGTGTATCATGCTCTTGTGGGCCAAGTATAAGGCTGATATTTCATTGTTAGCACTGGGTTTCTGGAATCCAGCCTCTTCACCAGGGAGATTTAATGGGTGAAACCAAATGTGATGGGTGAAATTGAGTGTCACATTTTTCTTCTGAAGGAAGTAATTGAGCTTTAATTTTTGTTTTAGGAATAGTAATTTTTTTTTTTTTCTTTTGAGACACAGTTTTGCTCTTGTTGTCCAGGCTGGAGTGCAATTGGCGAGATCTCAGTTCACTGAAACCTCTGCCTCCCACGTTCAAGCGATTCTCCTGCCTCAGCCTCCCAAGTAGCGGCGATTATAGGCGCCTGCCACCATGCCTGGCTAATTTTCTATTTTTAGAGAGATGGGGTTTCTGCCTGTTGGTCAGGTTGGTTTTGAACTCTCAACCTCAGGTGATCCGCCTGCCTCGGCCTCCCAAAGTGCTGGGATTACAGGCATGCGCTCAGCCTAAAATTCAATATTTTAAATGTCGTGAATGTGTTTAAGTCAATCCAAGTGTTTAATAAAGATTACATTGTGGCCAGGCACAGTGGCTCATGCCTGTAATCTCAGCACTTTGGGAGGCCGAGTTGGATGGATCACCTGAGATCGGGAGTTTTAAACCAGCCTGGGCAACATGGCAAAACCTCTTCTCAATAAAAAATACAAAAATTAGTCAGCGTGGTAGTGGGCACCTGTAATCTCAGCCGCTCGGAAGGCTGAGGCATGAGAATCGCTTGAACCTAGGAGGCAGAGGCTGCTGTAAGCCGAGATCGCACCACTGCACTCCAGCCTGGGCAACAGAGCGAGACTCTGTCTCAAAAGAAAAGAAAAAAAGGATCACACTGAATTTCAGTCTCCTTGAGAAATACTAAAATGAGGGCACCAGGAAGTTGCTCAGTGTCATGCTATTCCTAACACCTGGCCAAAAACCCTTGCTCTACTTTCCGTACAAAGTCTTGCCATTTAGTTAAATATTTAAAAGTTCTGCACTCCCTACATTTTTAAACTGAAATTGCTACCATTTTTTTGTTTTGTTTTGCCTACAGTTATATTAATATTCAAATACCAAGATTTGCAATTTGGACTTTAAGAGCCATGAGAAACCTTCATCAATCCTTGGATCCTAAGGAAATTAGTGCATCTAATAAAAGATCATTATAAAATTTTGGATATGGGGATCATTTCAGCATAGTGGTCCTGGAGAGAGAAAATGGCAAATTATTTAGGTGGTTCTATTTAATCCCAGATTATAACATCGCAGTCCAACACTTTAAAATGATTAGTATCTCCTGTTTATATAACTAAGCTGGGTCATTTTCATTTTCTTTTCTTTTTGAGACAGAACCTTGCTCTTGTCACCCAGGCTGGAGTGCAGTGGCACTATCTCAGCTCACTGCAACCTCTGCCCCCTGGTTTCTAAGTGATTCTCCTGCCTCAGCCTCCCAAGTAGTTGGGACTACAAGCACATGCCACCATGCTCGGCTAATTTTTGTATTTTTGGTAGAGACAGGGTTTCACCATGCTGGCCAGGCTGGTCTCGAACTCCTGACCTCAGGTGATTGCCCTCCTCGGCCTCCCAAAGTGCTGGGATTATAGGCGTGAGCCACCGCACGGGCCTGGGAACTTCTTTTGATGTCAGTTGCTACACTTTTAAACTTAGCTTGTGCATTTTGGGGGAAGCGGAGATGGAGATCACGGAAAGATGCCAAATCCTCTCCAAGCCACCCCTTTTCTACTGAATGGAGCAATGGACCTCAGAAACAGAAATCAAATAAAGTAGCTGGACCTGGTGGCTGACGTGTATAATCCCAGCATTGAGGGAGGCAGAGGTGGGCAGATCATCTGAGGTTGGGAGTTTGAGACCAGCCTAGCCAACATGGCGAAACCCCGTCTCTACTAAAAATACAAAAATTGGCCAGGCCTAGTGGTGTACTCCTGTAGTCTCAGCTACTCTGGAGGCTAAAGAAGGAGAATTGCTTGAGTCCAGGAAGTGGAGGTTGTAGTGAGCTGAGATCGCACCACTGAACTCCAGCCTGGACAACAGAGCAAGACTCTGTCTCAAAAATAAATAAATAAATAAATAAATAAATAAAATAAAATAAAATGTAACTAACTGTACCCAGCAAAACAAGGACCATTGAAGCAGTGCTTAAGAGCTAATAGAGGGCTGGGCATGATGACTTATGCCTGTAATCCCAGCACTTTAGGAGATCGAGGCAGGAAGATGGCTTGAGCCCAAAAGTTTGAGAAACAGCCTGGGCAACACAGCAGGCCCTTGACTCTACAAATCACTAAAATACTGACTGGATGACTAGGCACAGTGCCTCACACCTGTACTCCCGTACTCCCAGCACTTTGGGAGTTCAAGGCAGGCAGATCACTTAAGGTCCGGAGTTCAAGATCAGCCCAACTAAGAATGTGTTTCTCAGTTTGAAATGATTGAAAGAAAAGAGGCAATATTTTGTGACACATGAAAATGATGTGAAATTCAAATTTCAGTGTCTATAAATAAAATTTTATTGGAACTCAAAAAAAAAAATGGTGAAACTCCGTCTCTTCTAAAAATACAAAAATTAGTCAGGTATGGTGGTGTGCATCTGTAATCCCAGCTACTCAAGAGGCTGAGGCAGGAGAATTGCTTGAACCAGGGAGGCAAAGGTTGCAGTAAATGGAGACTGTGCCACTGCACTCAAGCCTGGGTGACAGAGTAAGACCCTGTCTCAGGAAACAAATTGGCTGGGCGTGGTGGTGCCCGCCTGTGGTCCCAGCTACTTGGGAAGCTGAGGTGGGAGAATCCTTTCATCCCTGGCAGTTGAGGGTGTGGTGAGCCATTACCATGCTATCGCACACCAGCCTGGGTGACAGAGTGAGACACCATCTGGAAAAAAAAAAGTTAATAGAAACAACAAGGCCAGTGCAGTGGCTCACACCTATAAATCCCAGCACTTTGGAAGGCCAAGATGGGAGGATCACTTCAGGCCAGGAGTTCAAGACCAGCCTGGTCAACATAGCAAGACCCTGTCTTTTAAAAATAGTAAAAAAACAAGCAAACAAATAAGAAAGAAAGAACAAAACCAGCATTCATCATAAACCATTCAGTTTCCCAATACCAAGGTAAAAGTTTCTCACACTTTTCTAGAAAGAATCTATGTAAAGCAACATAGCGAGACCCCATCTCAATTTTAATTTTTTTATTAATTAATTTATTATTTATTTTTATTATTATTATTTTTTGCTTGTAGGACATCTCACCTACAATATGTTTTATTTTTTTATTTTTATTTTATTTTGAGACAGAGTCTTACTCTGCTGCCCAGGCTGGAGTACAGTGGTGCCATCTCAGCTCACTGCAACCTCCACCTCCCGGTTCAAGTGATTCTCCTGCCTCAGCCTCCTGAGTAGCCGGGAATACAGGTGCCTGCCACCATGCCAGGCTAGTTTTTGTATTTTTAGTAGAGAAGAGGTTTCACCATCTTGGCCAGCCTGGTCTTGAACTCCAGACCTCCTGAGCCACCTGCCTAGGCCTCCCAAAGTGCTGGAATTACAGGCTGAGGCCTGAGAATCGCTTGAACTCAGGAGGTGGAGGTTGCTGTGAGCCGAGATCGTACCACTGCACTCCAGCCCGGTGACAGATACTCTAGCTCAAAAAAAAATCTACAATTACACTTAAAAATTTTACCTGTGGCTGGGTGCTGTGGCTTATGCCTGTAATCCCAACACTTTGGGAGGCCAAGGCGGGCGGATCACCTGAGGTCGGGAGTTCGAGACCAGCCCGACCAACAGGAAGAAACCCCGTCCCTAAAAAAATTAATTAATTAATTAAATCTTTAAAAAAATAATTAATTAATTAATTAAATTTTTAAAAAATTACCTGTAAGACAGGTTCTCACTCTTTTGCCCAGGGTGGAGTGCAGTGGCACAATCATGGCTCAGTGCAGCCTCGACCTCCTGGGCTAAAGCAATCCTCCAACCTCAGTCTCCTGAATAGCTGGGACTACAAGTGTGCACAACCATGTTCAGCTAATTAAAACAAACAAATTCTTTTTGAGACAGAATCTCATTCCGTTGCCCAGGCTGCAGCGCAGTGGCACAATCCTGGCTCACTGCAACCTCCACCTCCTGGGTTGAAGCAATTCTCCTGCCTCAGCCTCCCAAGTAGCTGGGACTACAGGCACCCGCCATCATGCCTGGCTATTTTTTTGGTATTTTTTAGTAGAGATGGGGTTTCACCATGTTGGCCAGGACGGTCTCCATCTCTTGATCTCGTGATCTGCCCACCTTGGCCTCCTAAAGTGCTAGGATTATAGGTGTGAGCCACCACACCCAGCAAAAAAAGTTTTTTTAAGAGATCGAGTAGCTCACTATGTTGCTCAGTTTGATCTCAAACTCCTGGCCTCTAGTGATCCTCCTACCTCAGCCTCCCAAAGTGCTGGGATTACAGGCATGAGCTACTGTGCCTGGCCAGTGCTTATTTTTTATCTCCAAAATGGGAATTGTATCAGAAAATATTTGTAATGTCCTCTGCACCTTTCAGTCTGTCAATAAAATCTGTAAATAACAATAACATACATAGTTCCACTTCCTAAGCATAAGCACGGTAAATTTTTTTTTTTTTTTTTGAGACTGAGTCTCGCTCTGTTGCCCAGGCTGGAAGGCAGTGGTGCCATCTTGGCTCACTGCAACTTCAGCCTCCCAGGTTCAAGTGATTCTCCTGCCTCAGCCTCCCAAATAGATTGGACCACCACACCCAGGCCACCACACCCAGCTAATTTTTGTATTTTTGGTAGAGAAGGAGTTTCATCATATTGGCCAGGATGGTCTCAATCTCCTGACCTCATTATCCACCCACTGCAGCCTCCCAAAGTGTTGGGATTACAGGCATGAGCTACCGTACCTGGCCCACAGTTAATATTTAATATCCTGATTTTTTTTAACAATTTTTTTCCTATGTTTAAGTATTTTTCTACCTTTGTTTCCTTCTGGTCTATATCTTCCAAGATTCCTTCAATGGTATGATTTGTAGTGAAAAAATGCCAGCCCTCCTTCAACTCATCCCTCTGAAATGTCTATCATTAAGAGCATGACAAAAATGTCTAAAGTCCCCTGGTCATGGGGGTGGTGTTTCTAAAAAATGCACACTCCTGGTCTCACAGCAGACCTGCTTAACTGGAATTACTGTATATATGCGGGACTTAGGAAGCTGTGTTTTGACCAAGAGGCCAGGTGATTCTTCTGCTGAAACAGTGTGAGGAGGGATACAGTAGCTAGAAGTCATCTTGCCTCTCTGTAACGTCTTTGCTGCCTTGTAGTAACGTCGTTCCCAAATTGTCAGCATGTGAACCGAATGAAATGGTCAACTAAAAGCCAACCAGGGTAAAACAGATCTTTTATTTCTTCTTGTTTTTTTTTTTTTTTTTTTACATGAGAGCATTGACGTGAACTGCTATATGCATTTATCCCCAGTCTCTCCCTGTGAGAAGTGAATTTCTTCAACGTTTATAGAACAGAGGCATTCACATTATTGGATGAATTAAGGAAAAAAATCGAACCTGATGTGCGAAAATTTCTGCTCGTGAGAATCCAGGTTATTTTAATTATCCAATCAAGAGCCTAATTCGTATAAGAGAAACACAGCAGCTCATTGACTATCTTTTTAACTGAGGACGGTTTATCTTGACGGAGGGCGTCTGGCTGTTTTGGGGAAACTATTCCTGATCTTATTTTAACTAAAAAGCTGCCTGCTATACCAGGTGAGAGAAGCTGTCATTTCTTTTATAAAACTTGTAGCTTGCTTTTTGTTAAGTGTGTTTCAAAGTCACTTAGAAGGCTGTCTTATATATAAATATTGTTAGTTGGGCTGCATATCTTTTCTATATTAAGTTACAATGTATATTTCTTTAGAGATCTAGTGTCTTGTTCATATCCTTTGACTATTTTTCTGTTAGGCTATTGTATTTTTCTTCTTTCTTTTTTTTTTGAGACAGGGTGTCTGCTGCCCAGGTTGGAGTGCAGTAGCACAATCTTGGCTCATTGCCTCCTGAGTAGCTGGGATGATAGGCACGTGCCACAACGCTCGGCTGATTTTTGTAATTTTAGTGTAGACGGGGTTTCATCATGTTGGCCAGGCTGGTTTTGAACTCTTGACCGCAAGTGATCTCCCTGCCTTGACCTTGCCAAGTGTTAGCATTACAGGCATGAGCCACTGTGCCTGGCTTTTAAAAATATTTTTTAGTTTTTAGTAGAAACAGGGGTCTCCCTATGTTGCCCAGGCTAATCTCAAACTCTTGGCCTCAACAGATCCTCCCACCTCAGCTTCCCAAAGTGCTAGGGTTATAGGTGTAAGCTATTGTGCCTGGCCCTAAAAAACTGGTTCTGAGAAAAAGGTGGCAGATGAATATATTCCTGCAAAGCAGGGGGAAAAAAAATTTGCCATTTAATAACAGGCAGGAAAGATCAGCTAAAACAAAAATGAAAGGGAATTATGCCCATTTCATATCAACATTCTTAAGTCTACATAATGGGAACCAATAAGTTCCTAAAACTGGATAAAGAGACAAAAACCTAAAAACCGGAAGAGAAAAGGCAGTGAGATTTAATATGGTGGGCCAGGTGCACTGAGTCACGTCTATAGTCCTAGCACTTTGGAAGGCTGATGTGGGTGGGTCACCCGAGCTCAGACCAGCCTGGGTAACATGGCAAACCCTGTCTCTACTAAAAATAAAAAATGAGCTGGACAGCCGGGTAAGGTAGCTTCGTCCTGGCCACTCTGGAGGCTGAAGCAGGAGAATCGCTTGAGCCCGGGAGGCAGAGGCCGCAGGTAGCTGAGACCACACCATTGCACTCCAGCCTGGGGGACAGGGCAAGATCCTGTCTCGAAAAATAAAATATGCCTACAAATCTTGAGCTGTTACCATTGTAATTAAAAGCTTCCCAAGGCATTTTGCGAAAGTAACATTTTCAGTACTCAAACCTGGTTTTCTTCTTTAGAAAAAAACTCCATCATGCTTAACCAGGATAATAACAGCTTAGGAGAGCTTATTTGAAGAATGTAAGGATGGCTAAACATTGGGGAATCAGAAATAAAATTGTTAGTAAACTAAAGAACACACTGTAGCTAGCCACAGATGCTAAGAAAATTCAGCTACAAAACTCACCAGCAATTTAGGGTTAAAACATCATATGAAATGCCAAATTAATAAAATGGTACCATTAAAGGTGAGTTCAAGCCTAAAAGGCCAAAACCACTAGTATTTGCCATTGTTTACATTGTTTTTTTTTTTTGTTCCGACATACCCTAATGTTTTGTGAGGAACTCTGTTCCACCTAGTATTTAATCTGACACCTAAAATGTTTAGTGTATACAGTTGCAAAGACATAATTACTTGCAATTGTGTAAACAGTAATCTTTGAAACTAAAACTATGTCATTCTCAAATACATCTATTAGACTCTAAATTCCTAAGGGAGTTGATGGTCATGATCACCCACTTAAAGAAAATACCTGGGCCAGGTGTGGTGGCTCACACCTGTGATCCCAGCACTTTAGGAGACTGAGGCAAGAGGATTGCCTGAGACTAGAGGTTTGAGACCAGCGTGGGCAACAAGGTGAAACCCTGTTTATACAAAAATATATAAAAAAAAATTAGCCAGGGGTGGTGGCAGGCACTTGTAGTCTGAGCTACCTGGGAAGCTGAGGTGGGAGGATCCCTTGAGTCTGGAAGGCAGAGGTTGCAGTGAGCTGAGATTGCACCACTGCACTGCAGCCGGGGTGACAGAGTGAGATCCTGTCTCAAAAAAAAAAAAAAAAAAAACTCGACAAGCAAGGTTTTACCACTTCTTCCTTTTTGAATTTTTTTCCATTCCTCTTGTCTCCATGATTTTATATTAATGTATCATTTTTTTGAGACAGAGTTTCACCCAAGCTGGAGTACAGCCACGTGATTTAGGCTCACTGCAACCTCCGCCTCCCAGGTTCAAGTGATTCTCTTGCCTCAGCCTTTCAAGTAGCTGGGATTACAGGCATGTGCCACCATGCCCAGCCAATTTTTTTTGTATTTTTAGTAGAAACAGCGTTTTGCCATGTTGGCCAGGCTGTCTGCAAACTGCTGATCTCAGGTGATCTACCCTCCTTGGCCTCCCAAAGTGCTGGGATTACAGGCATGAGCCACTGCACCTGGCTGTTACTGTATTTTTATGTTTAACTTTCATTAAGTAGTCATTTACTGCTGGAAAAAGCTGAGAGTTGATACTTTGTTGGGCAGAGTTACTCTTAGCACTCATCTCTTCAGGAAAGATAATTGAATAGCAGATGTGCTCAGATTTTCACTCAGTAAGTGACTTTTGTCTGTGTATTAGGAAAAACAATTGAGCCCAGCATGGTGGCTCACACCTGTAGTGCCAGCACTTTGGGAGGCCAAGATGGACAGATCACGAGGTCAGGAGTTCGAGACCAGCCTCCTGACCAACGTGATGAAACCCCGTCTCTACAAAAAAATACAAAAGTTAGCCGGGCATGGTGGCACGCTCCAGTAATCCCAGCTACTCAGGAGGTTGAAGCAGTAGAATCGCTTGAACTCATGAATCAGAAGTTGTAGTGAGCAGAGATCATGCCATTGCACTCCAGCCTGAGCGACAAGAGCAAAACTCTGTCTCAAACAAAACAAAACACATACACACACAGAAAAACACAATTGAGTTGGAAGTTGGCTACGAATCCAATTAATTAGAAGCCTAATCTTTTTCGAAGGGGCTCTGATGTGTTGATAAAATGCCACATGACTGTTTCTCAATTAAAATCGCGACAGGGACTTGAGTTAAGTTGGTGGCTATGGAGTTCTGCAATCCACAACTGATGCTCTCTAATAACCAGTGACCTCAAATGAACTCCTGTCCCTAAGGCAAGAGCAACCACAGCTGTGGGGAGCATTTGGCAATCACTCCCCACCCAAGGTTCTTGCTTGGTAAACTTTGTACCTACTGGGTTCCCCTGGTGGCGGACGAGAAAATAAATTTCCTTCAAGTGTCCATTCTCCTTCAAGTCCATGTTCTTAATCTTTTACTTATTTATTTTGTTTGTTTTTGGAGACGAAGTTTCACTCTTGTTGCCCAGGCTGGAGTCCAATGGCACGATATCAGCTCGCTGAAGCCTCTGCCTTCCAGGTTCACGTGATTCTCCTGCCTCAGCCTCCCTAGTAACTGGGGTTACAGCCATGCACCACCACCACGCCTGGCTAGTTTTTGTGTTTTTACTAGAGACCGGTTTTTCCACTGTTGGTCAGGCCAGTTTCAAACTCCTGACCTCAGGTGATTGCCCCCCTCGGCCTCCCAAAGTGCTGGGATTACAGGCATGAGCCACCACGCCTGGCCCATGTTCTTAATCTTTCACCTTGAATTTCATCACTTGTTTCTGTTTTGATTCTTTTGGTTTTGTTTGTTTGTTTGAGATAGAGTCTTGCTGTGTCACCCAGGCTAGAGTGCATTGATGTGGTCTCAGCTCAGTACAAACTCTTCCTCTGTAGTTAAAGAGATTATCTTGCCTTAAGCCCTCCGAGTACCTTGGGCTACAAGTGTGGGCCACCATGTTTGGCTAATTTTTTTTTTTTTTTTTTTTTTTTTTTGAGACAGAGTCTCACTCTGTTGCCCAGGCTGGAGTGCAATCGCCTGATCTTGGCTCACTGCAACCTCTGCCTCTCAGGCTAAAACTTCTCCTGCCTCAGCCTCCTGAGCGGCTGGGATTACAGGCACCTGCCACTATATCCATTTTTCTCCATTTTAATGCGTACATTGATAGACATGGACAGCTATAACCCAGGTAAACAAAAGGTTTTTGGGAATCATATATATAGAGGGAGACAGAGACTTGCTCTGTCGCCCAGGCCAGAGTGCAGTGGTGAGATCTCGGCTCACTGCAGCCTCCGCCTCCAGAGTTCAAGCAATTCTCCTGCCTCAACCTCCCAAGCAGCTGGGATTGCAGGCATGCACCACCATGCCCAGCTAATTTTGTATTTTTAGTAGAGACAGGGTTTCACCATGTTGACCAGGTTGGTCTTGAACTCCTGACCTCAGGTGATCTGCTCGGCTCCCAAAGTGCTGGGATTACAGGCATGAGCCACTGGGTCCAACCTAATTTTTTCTATTTTTATTAGAGACAGGGTTTCACCATGTTAGCCAAGTTGGTCTCAAACTGCTGACCTCAAGTGATTGGCCTACCTTGGCCTCCTAAAGTGCTGGGATTGCAGGTGTGAGCCACCACAGCAGGCCTAATTTTTGTATTTTTAGTAGAGATGGGATTTCACCATGTTGGCCAAGCTGGTCTCAAACTCCTGACCTCAAGTATCCTCCTGCCTTGGCCTTCCAAAATGCTGAGGTTCCAAGCATGAGCCACCATGCTTGGCCTTGAATTTCATCACTTGTATCCAAAGTATAAAAGCAGATTTACCGCCAGGCAAGGTGACTGATGCCTGTAATCCCAGCACTTTGGGAGGGTAAGGTGGGCGGATCACAAGGTCAGAAGATTGGGACTGTCCTGGCCAATATGGTGAAATTCCATCTCTACTAAAAATACAAAAATTAGCTGGATGTGGTGGTGTGCACCTGCTACTTGGGAGGCTGTGGTAGGAGAATCTCTTCAACTCAGGAGGTGTAGGCTGCAGTAAGCCGAGAGCGTGCTATTGCACTCTAGCCTGGCAACAGAGCAAGACTCTCTCTCAAAGAAAACCCAAAAAACGTAGATTTATCATCAAGTAATAATGATACTTCAGGAAGAAGTTAAGCCTACTTCAAGAACCCTTGGCTTTGTGCTTCATTTTCTTCTTCTTTTTTTTTCTTTTCTTTTTTCTGAGATGGCATTTGACTCTTGTTGCCCAGGCTGGAGTGCAGCGGCACGATCTTGGCGCACCATAACCTCCACCTCCCGTTCAAGCAATTTACCTGCCTCGGCCCTCCGAGTAGCTGGGATTACAGGCACGTGCCACCACATCTGCCTAATTTTGCATTTTTAGTAGAGACGGGGTTTCTCCATATCGGTCAGGCTGGTCTCGAACTCCTAACCTCAGGCAATCCACGCACCTCAGCCTCCCAAAGTGCTGGGATTACAGGGATGAACTACTGCGCTCTGGTCATTTTCTTCTTTTTTTATAATTGAGATGGGGCCTTGCTCTGTAACCCAGGCTTTAGTGCAGTGGCACAATCAAGGCTCACTGAAGCCTCAGCTCTCAGAGTATCGGGGACTACAGGCACATGCCACTAATGCCTGGCTATATTTTTATTTATTTATTATTTATTTATTTTTTTCATTTTTGATGCCAGCAGAGCACCATATATTTTAATTTTTTATTTTTGAGACAGAGTCTCGCTCTTTCACCGGGTGCCAGGCTGGAGTGCAGTGGCACAATCTTGGCTCACTGGAACCTCTGCCTCCCTGGTTCAAGCAATTCTCCTGCCTCAGCCTCCCAAGTAGCTGGGACTACAGGCGTGCACCACCAAACCCGGCTAATTTTCATATTTTAGTAGAGACGGGGTTTCACTATGTGGGCCAGGATGGTCCTGTTCTTTTGACTTTGTGATCTGCCCACCTTGGCCTCCCAAAGTGCTGGGATTACAGGTGTGAGCCACCGCGCTTGGCCTTTTTAAAAATTTTATTCTGTAGAGACAGGGTTTTGCTATGTTGCCCAGGCTGGTCTTGAACTTATGGGCTCAAGTGATCCGCCTGCCTCAGCTTCCCAAGTGCAAGGATTCATTTTCAGAAGTAGTCTTTTTGGATGTCTTGAGACAGCTACATGAAATTTCACTTGCAAACCAGAAGTCTCAGGTGTCAGTCACTTTAGAGGTTTATTTTGCGCAAGGATGAGGACATGCCCAGGAAAAAAAGACACAAGCCACAGGAGGATCTGGAGTCAGCAATTTTTCCAAGGAAGATTTAGAGGGCTTTGATATTTAAGGGGAGAAAATGGGCAGGAGGGGAAAGGTGGAAAAGAAAAAATGTGGGGAGGGATATGGTCACATTGTACTGAGGCTTTGAGTCATCACTGAATTCACGTGTTGCGTGTGGAAAGGAGGGAGGGGAAGAACAGTCAATCATGTGTTCCTCTTCAACTCAGGCAATCTGCACTTGACCTGTAGATGAATGTAAAAATCACAAACGTGGCCAGGCGTGGTGGCTCCTGCTTTCTTAATGCTTCTCAGTTCAAATGTTAGTTTTTTTCCACCTCTTCTGCAGAATCAGTGCAGTCTTTTTTCCCAGCTTGGGTCAGTGAAAGCATTTAGAATCTGCTAATTTGACTGGGCGTGTTGACTCATGCCTGTGGTCCCAGCACTTTGGGAGGCCGAGGCAGGCAGATCACGAGGTCAGGAGTTCGAGACCAGCCTGACCAACGTGGTGAAATCCGATCTCTACTAAAAAGACAAAAATTAGCCAGGTGCAGTGGCACGTGCCTGTAATCCCAGCTACTCAGGAGGTGGGTGAGGTAAGAAAATCGCTTGAACCCAGGAGGCAGAAGTTGCGTTGATCATAGATCACGGCCCTGCACTCCAACCTGGGTGACAGAGCAAGACTTCGTCTCAAAAACAAAAAAAAGTATGGGTCTAAGGGTGGGTGGTGGGGGGCTGCAATTTATATTCTCTTCTTGTCTCCCACCTTTGAAGATAAGCTGTTAACTTAGATTGTCAGGGTAAGAAAGTCCCCCTTATGAGACACGTGGACTTCTATTTTACAGCTATCAGTTTAGGAACAAAAGGAAAGGCAGGTTTGGTTTGCTTTTGCTTTGTGTGACTCCGTTTCCAAGCTTAACTTTCCCCATTGGCATAGTAAGTTTGGGGCTGAGATGTTGTTTTCCTTTCACACTGTAAAGATGTATCTTTCTATTTCCTTTTAAAAATGTATTTATTGGAGATGGGGTCTTGTTCTATCACTTAGGCTGGAGTACAATGGTGCAATCATGGCTCACTGCAGCCTCCATCTCCTGGGTTCAAGTGATTCTCCTGCTTCAGAAGGCATGCACCACCCTACCTGGCTACTTTTCTTAAAAGTTGTAGAAGAGGCAGGGTCTTGCTATGTTGCCCAGGCTGCTCTTGAACTTCTGAGCTCAAGCAGTCCTCCCACCTTGGCCTCCAAAAATGTTGAGATTACAGGCGTGAGCCACTGCACCCAGCCAAAAGATGTATTTTAAGGCATTAAGAATTCTAACCTCTCTTCCTCTTTCTTTCTCTCTTTCATTCTTTTTTTTATTCTTTCTTTTGCTGTTTCTTTCTTTCTCCTTTTCTCTTTTTCTAAAA
>PVKP010042863.1:0-17782 GCA_004027715.1 Plecturocebus donacophilus
ACCTGGACACCTCAATTTTACATCCTAACGTTTCAAATTCAGCCGGACAAAAGTGTCCAGTGTTCTCTACTCCTCATGGAATAAAGTCCATGTGCTGGGATGAGCATTATAATATTTCTTATATTATAAGAACCCCACAGTGTATGAGCACCCCACCCTCATACACTGTGATCCAGGCCCACTGGAATGACTGGGCTTTGTTTTCTGTGCTTTTCTGAGAAAACATCAGCTTTTGCTGAAGCTGTTCCTCCAATCTGGATTATACTTACAGCCTCTAAGATTCTAGCCTACTGAACACCCCTTCCCATCCTCCAAGGCTCAACCCAAATGCTCTCTCTTCTATGGTGCTGTGCCACTCGCCCCGCTTCCATGCAACCTAGTTACTTAAACGTCCATGATGGTTTGTTTACGCCTCGTTTATCGGCCTCATGTGAACTCCCTCATAGCAGCGCTACTTCTGAGTGTGTCCATTGCATCCTTCAGATTATAAGCTTGGGGAGGAGGGCAGGTCTTATTCCTCTGCACATTTTCCACAGTGTTTTTTACGCAGTGTTTTTAAGTAAACGCTTAGTTAACTAAAGAAGCTGAGCGGGTCCAAGAGTGATGGAATGGGGGATCAGTCTCATCAACCCCCTTAATGCTGTCTAGATGCCTTCTTTTTTTTTTTTTTTTAAAGATGGTGGGAGTCTCTGTGGCCCAGGCTGGAGTGCAATGGTGTGATCTCAGCTGACTGCAACCTCTGCCTCCCAGGTTCAAACAATTGTAGTGCTTCAGCCTCCCGAGTAGCTAGGATTATAGACATGCACCACAACACCTGGTTAATTTTTGTATTTTTAGTAGAGATGGGGTTGACTGCTGATCCCAAGTGATCTGCCCCCCTTGGCCTCCCAAAGTGCTGGGATTACAAGCATGAGCCACTGTGCCTGACCCTGTCTCCACACCTTTTGATGTGCTTTCCCACTTGCAGGGTGATGCAGGTGGTGTAGTGGAAGAAGGACCCAGCAGCAAGTGAGATGAGGGGTCCTGGGTTCCTCTCCTGCCCCTGCCACTGACCTGATGAGGGATCTCAGGGAGACCATCTCACCTCACCTCACTGAGACTATCTCTAGATGGTCTCTCAAATTCCTGCTCATTTTTAATCTTCTGTGAGGCTTTTCTCTCTGTATGAGGCCGCTAGGGCTGCTAGAACGAAGAACCTCCTGTTCTGGAGGCTGGAATTCCAAGATCAAAGTGTCGGCAGGTTTGGTTTCTCCTGAGCCCCTCTCATTGCCTCGTGGGAGGCGTCTGCTCTGCTGTGTCCTCACTTGGTCTTTCCTCTGTGTGTGCATCCCTGCCACCTTTCCTGTGAAGACACCAGTCCCATTGGAATAGGGCCCACCCGAATGACCTCATTTTAACTTAGTCACCTTTTTAAAGGCCCTATCTCCCAATACAGCCATGTTCTGAGGTATTGGGGGTTCGGGCTTCAACATGTAAATTGAAGTGGGAACCACAATTTGGCCCATAACACTCCCTGATTTAGAACCAGGAGACCTCTGGTGACCAAGGGCATCTGATGGCAGCAGAGCTCCTCATCCAGTGAGTCTACGACACCTCCGATGGTGATAAGCTTGGTAAATATCCCCATGAAGGGAACTAGAACACTGGAACTTTGTCTTGTGGAAACATTATTGGGCCACACACCAGTCTTTCTTTACATTTATAGTTCAATAGCCTGAGGTTTGTCTTGAACACCTCAGTGGAACCAGGAAAATGTCATGATCACAGTTGACAAAGCTTCTTCTTGCTCGCCCGGCTTCCCATGGTGTTGTAAGAAATGCTGCCTTCACTGACCTAAACCCACCCTCTCCTCACCCTCTAAGAAGCCTAGGGTTTACTGGTCATGGCATGTCACCGACAGTACCTGGGGTCACCTAAAAGATAGGCCAGAGTTAGCCCAACTATCTCAGAACTCAGCTGCTGCTAATATTATACGAAGTCTCATTTAGAGTGGAACTTACATCTATGGCCATACCATCCTGAACACACCTGATCTCATTCAGAGTGGAATTTATGTATGGAACTTACATGGCCCATTTGCCTTTGCCTAGTTGAAAGAAAGGGCTATCAGGCATTGTTTTTCTATGAGGTGGGGGTGGGATTTATAATCACAATTCCCTTGGCAGACACAACAGAAAAAGGCCACTTACTTTGTTTTTCTTCAATCACTGGCTGTTCAGATCATCTAATTTTTTAAATTAGGCACAAATAATATAAAACTTCATTTCATTAAAGACGAGCTAAAACATACTTTTTTCTTTTATATTCATTCCTTTCAGTTAAAAAAATAAGGACAAGGAAGAAAAGATTGGATAGGAAGAGAGGAAGGCAAATATAGAAAAGGAGAGGAAAGAGATCAAAGGAAAAGAGGAAAAAAGGTCAGATAAGGAGTCAGAGAAGAAATGGAAAAGGAAGAAGACAGAGGAAGAACAGAAAGATATAAGGAACAAGGCAGGGTCAAGAGAAAAACAAAATGTCAGTGTCTGAAGGATAAACAATTTATGGGATTGAGAAGGAGGAGAACAGACAAAGGATGATAAGAGAAAGCATCATGGGTCTTACTAGCCACCTGAGTGGGGAGTTCCTTGAAATTGTGAAGATGCGAGAGGAAGTAGCATCACGTGATGAGGTTTGAGGATCTCAGGTCTTAGTGCCAAAAAAGCATATCAGCAGAGCTGACTCTGGTCCAGCCCACTGAATTCAGCCAGCAAGTTATCACCAACCCCCTTTAACAGAGAGAGCAGGTGAAGTAGAGGAAGCATAAGTAATTCGCTCACGCTCACCTAGCTAAGTGTCCAGCCACAGGATTAGGCTGCGTTTAAAGGGGAAGATGCATCTCCTGCTAACCAAGCAAATGATGCTCTCAGGAAGGACACTATCATTGCAAATTTCATCTCCCAAAGAACTTCTTGTGGCCTCTTTCCCTGAATATTCTATTAGCATTTGTAAGGCTGCACACAATATAATTTCATCAAGTTTAGGGGATGCATTCCTCTTTGCTCTTCAAAGTTTTTCATAGGATAACAGGATAACCAGACCAGGGCAGGGCAATAAGCTTTAAGAACTGACTGGCGTTAAGACCAAGGTCAGATCTGGCTTCTGGAGCAAAAGTTTCTTGAACTCCCCTCTATTGTCTAAAAGTTATTCTTTATTTTGTTATTTTCCTATAAAGGTAGGCAATAAAATAGGGGAAAAATGCATTATATAGCAACTTATAGTTTACAAAATGTTTTCACGTATTTCCTCTTAATATCACAATGATCTACACATTATTTACTGAAACTCAGAAAAGTTAAATCATAAGATCTTGAATTCATAGCTTCTGTGCTCTTCCAACAAAGAGATTTTCCGTCAGGTGAGAGAAAACTTAAAATGTACTATATATCCCTCCCATAAATAGCCTTGACTTCAAAGTGTTATTTGTATCTTATGTCTATTTAAAACTTCAACATTTTTTTCACATGTTGCTTCCTTTTCCAGACACAATGACTTCCTGGATAGTGATTTTTTTTCTTCCAGTAAACAGTGCTTTGAATCCAATCCTCTATACTCTCACAACCAGCTTTTTTAAGGACAAGTTGAAAGAGCTACTGCACAGACATCGGAGGAAATCAATTTTTAAGATTAAAAAAAAAAGTTTATCTACATCCGTTGTGTGGATCGATGACTCCTCTTCCCTGAAACTTGGGGTTTTGAACAAAATAACACTTGGAGACAGTATAATTAAACCAGATTCCTAGCAATCATTTTGGATCACTGGACTTTCAGTAGACTACCTAAAACAGGGGACAGCTTTTGGAAGATAACATCTGCAATGCTTTTCATCTTTACCAATGGCAAGGCTTTCTGCACAGAGACCACAGCAGAACGGCTCCTGTCATGGCATTCCAATGGCAGCTGTACTATCTATCAACCATGCTGAGGACAGCACCAAAAGTTCCTCTCCTCACCCTACATGCCTGAAGTGCACACATGAATTCGTATATAGTGGGCTGAGGTCCAGGTGATCTCTAGCTAATCAACACAACCCATCAACGAATGACCACAGGTTGGCACTGCGTGGTCTGTCACCTCGGGTTGCACTGTCCATGAAATAAAAACATTCACAACATCTTATTCCAGTGTTGCCATTATAACAGAAGTCTAACATCTCTTTCCTTGCTTTTTCAATATCAAATAAAACCATCAGCATCCTGCTGGATTAATAGCAAAGGATTTCCAAAATATTCATCGACCAGAAGTCCTACTCTGTGAAGGCCAGTGGAACAGCCACTTTGAAAACAGAATTTCAGACAAGGTTATCACATCTAACCTATGACTAGAGAGAGTCATACTGATGAAGCCTAATGCCATTCGCCTTTTGGATTGTATTTAATGCCAGAAGAGATGAATTCTTAAGATAATTTTCTTAAGGTTACCTAGGGCACAAAGCAAAATTGGATATCTTCACTGCCAAAAAATACACTTTAATATTCTTAAAGCATAATTTCTTTAGAGCAGTATCCCTATGGCTGGCAAGTTCTGCTTTCATTAAATACGCAGCTAGGAAGTGATAAAAGGGATTCAAGAATTGTGGTTTTATTTGGGACTGTTTGCATATTCCCACTGTTTTGTTATCATTGTTTTTAACAAAAAAGCAACTAAGATTGGGGTTGTTTTTTGAAAATGAAAAATATTTGTGAAAGCCAAGACACTTTTTATACTGAAAAAAAAATTATATGTGAAAATGAGAATCAGGTAAATAAAATTGTATTTTGCATTTGTCCATATATTATTTGAAGCTTAAAAAGACCATGGATAGGGTTTATTGACTGTTAAGCATGTTTCTCCTGATAAAGAATACAGCCAGGAAACACAGTGTTTCAGTTCACAAGACACATTCTACATTTTTCTTTCTCTTCCTCTTTTGCCACAGCATGAGGCAGTTACTTAATTTCTTCACTGTTCACTTCATTCAGAGTTTCCTTAGTGAGATAAAATGTAAGCAGCTGACTAAGACCACCACAACACCTCTGATTACCTATTAAATGGACTCCCTTTATCCAGTAGCATCCAGAAGAGAAAAAACACAGAGTTTATGGATCCCAGCCATTTTAGAAATTTACTTGTTAATACTCACTGTTGACTAAAACCATAATGTGAGTTCCTTCATTTTGATCAAGTAAGATATTTCTCATGTGTAATAAAATATTTTCATTAGAATTCTAGAAATAATGTTCATGCCCATTGACTATGCTGCCCTTTCCCTTATGGCTTCACATTTTTTACCATCTTGTCTCTTCAATAGGATGAATTGCTTCCCAACTTGTTTTCCAGATTTGCTGACATTTTACTAAATGTCCTTGCCAGTCCTTGATCATCTTATGATCTATTTCCTAATACATTTTCTAACACCAGGAGCATAAATAAGGAGTCAACCCTGAGCCTAGGGTATTGTAATTTTAGCACCAATGTGTGTCTTCCATTTTTGTAAAGCATCATCTGTGGTCCACGAACCAAGTCTTTGGGAACTGTGGTTTGTGAAAGCTTGCACTTTGCTACAGAGCAGTGAGTAGCATGAGGAGAGGCACACAACCAGATACTCTGGGGAAGGCAGCAGCTGTATGGAAAATTGGAAGCTCTACACTGGTCAGCAACACCAGCATGAAGTTCATATCTGATAGCTTTGTGATTTATAATCTTATCCTGTACTGCTCTACAAGTAGAAAACCATTAGAAAGATGTATTATTTTACAAATAATAGTCTTTAACCTGGATTGAGTGAGAACTTTTGTGCTAGGCCAAGCCTGTTTCCTAAACATGGTATTTCTGTGTGGTTATGAAAATATCACCTGTGTTCATGAACCATTTTCCATGATAACATAAGCATATTTTTGAGGCAGGGTTGTATTTTTCAATATAAGCATGAATTAAATGTCACTGCAGAATTTAAAAGGCCATAGGCTGTGCCACCTCTGAGTGGGAGAGACTGTGGGTAAATCATCTGCTCCACATCCTAACTATGCATCTGTATATGACTGATACCTTGTCTTGAAGAGGATAAGAACAAAATATCCTAAAAAGACAAGTATACAGAAAGAGAGTATGTGTTTTATTTGTGTTACACATTGATAAGATTGTTTATATAGCTTTGTTTCATCCTAGAGGCTTTCATTCATAGCTTTTCATGACTTTTTTTTCATTCAAGAGGTTACTTCAGCAATTGCAATCGACATAAACTATTCTATCAAAAGAGTTCATGTCGATTGCAATTGATGAAATAGCCTCTTGATGGTCAGGAACTTTAGGAGCAATTACATTTATTTGACCTTTATGCACAGGTAGCTCTATCACCTTTCCCCAACCCTACCCTACACCCCAGCTCTGTAGCTCCCATTCAGCAGGTCTCCATAGCATCATGAAGCCACAAAAGCACGTCCATCACCCCAAGGTTTATCTCTTAAGGTTGACTCTGGTGCCAGATTGAGTTCATATTTCGTGTCACACTACAGATTTGTTCATGCAACATTTTCAAGACTTTTTCTCACCCAAGGTAAAGACTTACTTTACCATCCGCAAGTTAGTAAGCAATGCAGAGCTCCCAAGAGTGCGCGTGATAGAAAGGAGAAACCACAGAGTGTCGCCAATCATATCTAACCTATTATTTTATAAATGTCCCAAGGGGGTCTGACAGAAATATATCTTCCAAAATTAACCAGGAATACATGCAAGGCACACTCCTTTTTCCTTTTATCAATGTAGCAGAAATGGGCATATACAAAGTTGCCTTAGACAACTTCACTTAATAAACAAAATATTAATTAAAGATAAGAATTTATATTTCCTTATTCCTTTACCTTGGTGAATAAAGAAAAGGAGAGTGTTACAAAGATCTCTATATTTAGCTGTTTATACATCTGCCTGTTCATATGTCAGTTTTCTGACATTCCGCTTATGCAACATTTAAGATGCATATTTAATAATGATCATTTTCATTTCTGAGTCAGGAAAATGAAATGAAATGAGACTATTCTCTTTTTAAAGGGTTTTTCAGTAGGAGACTTCAAAGTCCTTGAGAGATACTTCCTAAAGCCCTATAAACTACTAGAATCTATTTCTCAATATATTTCATTAGAATTGTCTTCAGGATATTTCCCACATGCCACATACGAGAGAAATAAATTACAAATGAAGAATTTGGGAAAAACAAGGCCAATTTACAAAACTGCACATCCAGACATGTGAACCTTCTGCTGTCTGAAGCCATGGTGACACTTCTTACCTCTAGCCTCTGAGCAAACTAATAACTATTTTCAGTTATAAGCTCATAACTGGTTTCAATATAAGAAGACATTATTTTTAGACCACCTGAGAATCAATAATGCTTTTACTGGTTTCACAAATTTCTGAATTTATGATGCTAGGGTGTTTGATTCAGCAATGATTTTGTAATAGAAACCATACCCTTTCCTACTACAGGCAACACATATTTAAGGCAAGGAAATAAAGGTCGAAAATCGGGGCTGGAGCTGTAGTTTCCATTCAACTATCAACTGCTTACATGACCTCAGACAAACATCTTTACATCTCTCCCCTTATCTGTAACTGCATTTCCTTAAGATCAAACCACATCAACAGATGTCTGGTGTCCTATCTGTCAAAATCTCTTTAGTGGATAAAGCCACATGTTGAAGGTCCAAATGGTAAGCATCTAAAAATTTACATCAAGTGCAAAGATCATTCCATTCTCAATTCCTCTGGGATATTACACATTGTTCACAAAGAATCAATGCAAAGGGCACCAATGTTCAGAAATCCAGTCCTTCAAGGGGAGACTTACAGGACCCCATTCTGCTGTGAAAAGAAAGCTGAAGCAAACCACAGACAATGAAGCATTTCTAAACCATGGCAGCTTACCAAAGAACAACAGTTAGTATCACTTAAAAGTTGGGTAACCTATTGCCAGCAAAATGTAGGAATGCAAAGATCAGGAAGATTAACATGCAATTGTTTTACCACAGATCACAGACTGATCTCTTCACTCTTCACATAAGTGTAGTCTACAACTGCCTATATTATTCTCTAAACCAGACGTAAATGCACAGGAATGTCTAGCATGTATGAGTGGGTATATGCCTGGGAAAAGTGTTGTAGGATAAAGGGGTAACTATTAAATTTCCTTATAGAACCAGGATAGAACATGTGGTTCTTAACCAGGGTTGATGCCCACCTCAAGTCTTGAGCCATCAGCAACACACTTTCCTGTGTATCATCAACTTCTCTTTCTCTCTACTGGCTCTTTCCCCTCAGCTCTCAATGCTCAAATTTCTCACATCTAGACAGACATTCCTACCACTCAACACCCTCTTATAGCTTCTGTCTTATTCTCAAATCCTCTTTACAACTAAACATTTTGAAATAATGATGAGCTCTTCATCAATATCTTACCTCACTTTGACTTCTCAACCAACTAAATGAGGCTTCCACCCTCAACATGCCACCACACTACATTAAAGATTAATGTCTGTCCTGATGGATTTCAGACTTGTGTGTGAACCTGTTGTTTGTCCTCATTAAGGTCTCCAGGATGGCAATCCAAACAGCATTTTCCTTTCTTCAGCTACTTCATCTTCCTGGAGAATTAGTCACTGATTACCATTTTCTCAATCTCTAGAGTCCCCTCTTGGAATGAAGGATACTATTCATTTCTGTTCTAAAACACTTCCCTGGCTCTTCCTTCTCATATCTTTATGAACTTCCCTCTTTCTCCTCTTGGCCTTTAAACTTATGTAGAAATTTCTGGAGTTTTACTCTTGGCTCCCTGATGTTTGCCTTCTGTACAGATCTCCCTGACTTCAACCTCTCTAAGGCTGTCATAGATAAGTTCATTTGTAAAAACTCTCTTTTAAAAACATAAATACAACTAGAATGAGATTGTTTTGACTTTTCTTACTAAATCTTAACACTCACTTTTAAATCTGATCCACAAATTATGCAATAAGTTTTATTGAAGCAGGTGTGCTGTGGCTCACACCTGTAATCCCAGCACTTAGGAAAGTCAAGGTGGGTGGATCCCATGAGCCCAGGAGTTCAAGACCACCCTAGGCAACATGGTGAAACCCTATCTCTACCAAAAAATGCAAAAAATTAGCCAGCATGGTGCCCACACCCCATAGTCCCAGCTACCCAGAAGGCTGAGGTGGGAGGATCACCTGAGCCCAGGAGGTCAAGGCTGCAGTGAGCCATGATCATACACTGTACTCCAGCCTGTTGTGAAACACCCAGACAGAGTAAAACCCTGTCTCAAACATATTTATGGCCGGGCACAGTGGCTCACACCTATAATCCCAGCACTTTGGGAGGCCAAGGTGGATGAATCACCTGAGGTCAGGAGTTCAAGACCATTCTGGCAACATGGTGAAACCCTGTCACTACTATAAATACAAAAATTAGCCGGGCATGGTAGCAGGCACCTGTAATCCCAGCTACTCAAGAGGCTGAAGTAGGAGAATCACTTGAACCCAGGAGGCAGAGATTGCAGTGAGCTGAGATCATGCCATTGTGCTCCAGCCTGGGCAAAAAGAGCAAAACTTAGTCTCAAAATATACACACACACACACACACACACATACACACACGTGTGTGTGTGTGTGTGTGTGTGTGTGTAGAAATTTCAACAACATATACATATATTGTTGAAATTTCTATCCTCCCTGATGAGAATAGGCTTTTCTCACAAATTCATCTAAAAGTGATGGATTTTTACATATTTAACAAATGAGTTTGAAAACCATCTGAATTTAGGAGGGGGGATTTTTATTAAACAGGATAGAAAATTCCATAAGCTTAAAATAAATAAGTAATCCAGGCTGGAGAGGGGAGATGAGAACCCTGGTGGGTCCATATATAAATTTCCTCTCAATTCTGTTATTTTCAGTCCAAGACCTCAGTTTACATAAACTTCTTATTGTTTCTTTATTTTTTCCTGGACCAAATCATAAGGCACAAGCATATCAACTTAAAGCATGAAATCTAGAAGGTGATCTTAAGGAAAAGTTTCACAGACCCTACTGAAGAAGCACTGAGTGGTGGGGTAAAAACTTCAATTCACACAATGGTTGTTTTAGGCAATGATATTAATTAATGCATCTTTCTCATTTTCATGTCACAGGCAATAACTTCAGAGATAAGTGCTGTATTATTCTACTGCTTTTGAAACAGAAAATCTTTTGGTCGTCATTGTCCAAAAGATGGTTCCTTACTTCCTTTGAATTTCTTATTTCTACCTAGCCCTGCTCTTTGTCAGCCAATAAGAAAAGAGTTGGACATAATGTATAACTCAAAAGTAATAACATTTTTAAGAAAGTGAATCCCTCCAAAGTGCAATCATCTAAAATTCTATTGTCAACTGCTCATTCATTTATTCATTCAACAAATGAGCCTTGTGAAGCCACCTGGAGCCAGACATGATATCCAACAAGATCATCTCCAAGGGCAGCTAAAGCCACACCTAAAGAAAACAACTGCTATGGTTGTACACCAAGTCTCATGTTGACATGTGATCCCTCATGTTGAAGATGGGATCTGGCAGCAGGTCTTTGGATTCTGAGAGCAGATCCCTCATGCATAGCTTATTGTCATTCTCTCAAGTGAATAAGTTCCTGCTCTATTAGTTCTCACAAGAGCTTCTTATTTTAAAAGTGTCTGGCACCTCCACTTGCCTTTACTCTTGCTATGTGATTTTTGCATAGGTCGGCTCCCCTTCACCTTCTACCATGTGGAAGCCGACTGAGTTCCCCACCAGAAGCAGATGCACAGCCTGCAGAATGGTGAGCCAAATAAAATGATTTTCTTTATAAATTTCCCAGCCTCAGGTATTCCTTTATAGCAACATAAGTGGACTAAAATGGAAAATTGGTACTGAAGAGTGGAATAGTGCTATAAAGATACATGAAAATGTGGAAGGCATTTTGGAACTGGTAATAGGTAGAGGTTGGAAGAGTTTGGAAAGCTCAGAAAAAGATAAAAAGACAAGGAAAAGTTTGGAACTTCTTAGAGACTGGTTAAATGGTAGTGACCAAAATGTTGATCAAAATATAGACAGAAAAGGCTATATAGAGGAAGTCTCAGATGGAAATGAGAAACTTATTGGGCACTAGAGCAAAAGTCACCCTTGTTACACCTAGCAAGGAACTTGCTGCATTGTGTTTATGCCCTTGGGCTTTGTGGAAGACCAAACTTAAGAGTGCTGTCTTAGAGTATCTGGCAGAAGAAATTTCTAAGCAGCAAAGCATTCAAGAAGTGGCATGGCTGCTTTTAACAGCTTACAGTCAGACATAAGAGTAAATGAATAAACTAAAGTTGAAACTTATTATTAAAAAGAAAGCAGAGCATAAAAATTTGGAAAGTTCATAGCCTAGCTGCATGTTCAAGAAAAAAAGAATATTTTCAGGTGAGGAATCCAATGATGCTGCAGATCAACCACTTTCTAAAATGGAGCCAGGTGCTTACAGTCAAGACAATGGGAAAAAGGCCCTGAAATTATTTCAGAAATATTTGAGGCTACCCCACCCATCACAGGTCCAGAGGCCTAGGAGGACAGAATGATTTTGGAGAAATGCTCTGAGGTGCTGCTGACCTCTGAAGTCTATTGCTTGAATCTCTGCCGTAGCTCAAAAGGCCCCAGATGTTACTTGGTCTGCCACTCTAACTGGAAACCTTGACAGCTTCCACATAGTGTCAAGGTGTGCAGAATGTAAGAGTTGGGGAGGATTGGCAGCTTCCACCTAGATTTCAGAGGATACATCTAAAAGTCTGGATGCACTGGCAGATGCCTACTGCAGGTGTGGAGCCCCCCACCCACCACCCAGAGAGACGCAACCAAGGCAATGCAGAGCATAAATGTGGAGTTGGAGCCCTGCAGACAGCACTTTACCAAGGTACTGCCTAATGGAGCAATGAAAGCACGGTCACAGCACTCCAGATCCCAGAATTATGGAGTCATCAGCATGATGCAATCTCAGCCTGAAAAAGCAACAGGCATTGAACTCCAACCTGTGAGAGCACCCACATTGGCTCTGCCTAGCAAAGCCTGGGGATGAGGCTACACAAAGCCTTGGGAATCCACGCCTCACAACACTGTGCCTAAGATGTGGGACATGGAGTCAAGGGATACGATTTTGGAGATTTAGACATTAATGTCTGCCCTGATGGGTTTCAGACTTAGGTGGGAGCTTGTTATCCTTTTCTTTTGGCCAGCTTCTCCCTCTTGGAATGAGATTGTTTTCCTAGTGCCTATACCACCACTGTACCTTGGGAGTAAAAATATTGTTTAGATATTACTAGCTCACAACTGAAAGGAACTTGCTTTGAGTCTCAGATGAGACCATGGACTTTTGTGTTGATGCTGGAATAAATTAAGACTTTCCAGGATTATTGGGATGGGATGATTGCATTTTGCAATATGAGAAAGACATGGGATTTGGGAGCCAAGGGTGGAATGCAATGGTTTGTATATGTTTCGTTTGGTTCTGTCAAGTCTGGTGTTAAAACGTTATCCCCAGTGTTGGTGGTGGAGTCTGATGGGAGGAGTTTGAGTAATGGGGGTGGATTTCTCATGAATGGTTTAGTGCCATTCTTGAACCAGTGAGTTCTCACTCTATTTGTTCTCACAGGAGCTTTTTGTTAAGAGTCTGGCACCTCCCTCCCCTTCTTACCTCCATTATCTCCAGGTGATTTCTGCAGAGGCCAGCTCCCCTTTGCCTTCCACTAGGAGTTAAAACAGCCTGACGCCCTCACCAGAAGCAGATGCTGGTGCCATGCTTCTTGTGCAGCCTGCAGAACTGTGAGCCAAATAAATTACCTAGCATCAGGTATTCCTTTACAGCAACACAAACAGACTAAGTCAACAACCATAGCAAGATAACTATAGAACTTCTGTAGATTTGCCTTCAGATAGTAAGTCCTGCATGTTTACCAATCTTATCAATTTTATTCGTAGGGCATTCTTTCTTATTGTAATATCTTTTTCCTCTACTCTTCTTCCTCCTCTCTCTTTCAAATCCTTTGCTGACATTTCTGATCCTTTTTCTCTTGCTCTCTCACCACACACTATGCACAGACACAAACACACATACGCACCTCTTTATCTCTCTCTAAGTCTGCTTTCTTGCCTCCTGGTCTCTGTCCTACCTCTATATTTCTATTGTTCTCTCTCTTTCCCTGTGTAGGCAGTGTTTGTGCCTCTCTCTGTGTAGGCAGTATCAAGACAAGATGGAGGCCAAAAGTAAGATGGACACTTGTATTGAGCACATAAGAAAGCAAACTGATTGATAACATTCATTTTCATGTTCTCAGCTTGCAGTAAGTGCCCTAAGTTCATAACATGGGTCTAACTGGCTGACAACCCTAATATAGCAATAGAATGATAATAACAATACATCACACCTGAACAGTACTTTATATATTGCCAAATGCTTTCAAATAGCATTTAATTTGCTGGAAGTCAAGCATTATTTATTCACAAGTGCATGCTTTTATAGACACAAACATACACAGAAATACGTCACACATTGAAATTAATTTGTTTAGTAACCTCACCTTCTCAGAATGTAACTAACTTAAAAAAATTAACCCACTATTTTTAAAGGCCTTTAAGGAACTAAAGACAAACAGTTGTTGCAGATCCATAAATTAAAGTTTAGAAGTAGGATGTGTATAAGAAAAAGCACAGAGCATTGTATTTGAATTATTCATTCATCCACAAATATTTATTGAGTGTCCACTACATGAGGAAACATTCTAGGCGATTAAAAAAAAATAACAGTAAAAATATAAACCTGCCTAAATGGAGCTTTAATTCTCAGGGAGTAGGTGGGATATACAAAGGAAAATGAGAAAAATTTGTAATACAGTAGAGAATGAGAAGTTCTAAAGAAAAAAATAAATCAGGAAAGTGAGAGAATTATTGCCAGAGAAGGAGAAACAGTAATGAATGTATTCATTAAGAGGTGACATTTGAGTAACATAGCCTGATGCTACCATTTCTTCTCAGTTTACTCATCTTTAAAATAAAAAAAAAAAATAGCTGTGTCACAAAATACTGGAAGTTTTAAATAAACAAATATACTCTAGCACAGAGCCTGAAACTCATTAATTACTCAACAAGTAGATATGTCTTGATCTCACAAATTTCAATCATCACAGAGATCCTTATCTATTCAGAACGTGTTTTTCTATAATTTACATGTAATTTTAACAAGGTTTATTTTCCTATTTTATTTATTTGTTTACTTTTTATTGTTTTGAGTTGGAGTCTCACTCACTCTATTACCCAGGCTGGAGTGCAGTGGCATGATCTCGGCTCACTGCAACCTCCACCTCCCAGGTTCAAGTGATTATCATGCCTCAGCCTCCTGAGTAGCTGGGATTACTGTGCCTGCCACCACACCTAGCTAATTTTTGTATTTTTTGTAGAGATGACGTTTTGCCATGCTGGCTAGGCTTGTCTTAAACTCCTAGCCTCAAGTGATCTACCCACTGATCTACCCCACCTTGTCCTCCCAAAGTGCTGGGATTACAGGCATGAGCCACTGCACCTGGCCTATTTTCTTATGTCTAAGCTCAGATGTTTTAAGAAAGTATGTATGCATATACATGAATATATGTGTATATATATGTGTGTGTGTGCAAGTGACATCCATTTGGGTTTGCACTACAGATTTAGAGTTTCTGTGGTCTATAAACTCCCAAGCCAAGAAATTTACCTAAAAATTTATCTTAGGATATGACACCTCTGATGTAATTTTAAGAACCAAACATAAACTTCTCTAAAACACTTGTCCCCAACTCAGTCCTCCCAGAATGTTATAGCCTTATATTAGCCTTTATAGACTTTCACAAGTAATGTCTCACAGACAATGAGCTCATAACCCCAAATTAGTAAATCATGAGGAAATAATCTACCATTAGTGAGATTCAACAAACACATAAAAATGATGACAAGAATCAAAACCAAAACCAAAACAAAACAAAAAATTTTAGGCAATAAAAATATCTGACAAAAATCTATAAAATACATTCTTCAAGAATATTTAAGAATTAAAAAAGAAATTGAAACCATAAAATGAATACAACTATATGAATAATGCCTTAGAATTTTGGAGACTTACATTAACAAAATAGCAGGATAGGAGTTTTCAGCACTTACCTTTCAGAGAAACATCAATTTGAACTACTATCCATGCATGAAGATACCTTCACAAGAGCTAAGGAACCCAGGTGAAAGACTGGCACATGGGTGAAACACAAAAATAAGAAAAGATACATTGAAGAGGGAAAAAAAGACAAGTTTCACATTACCCATGTCATTCACCCATGACTCAAGCCTGTGCAGCATGCACAGAAAGAGATACCCTCTGTGTGGAAGAAGGAGAGTGAAGTGGGCACCCAACTTTGCCACAGACCAGAGGACTGGACCAGCCCCAATGAACCTTAGAGCCAGGACAGCCCCTGCAGCTCCAGGCCCGCTCCAACACCAGGCCAGCCCCACAACGCCCCCAGGCCAGCCCCTAAGCACCCAGACTCTATACAAGCCTATCTCAGCTCCAGGACACCCTCCACATATGGAGACTCCAGGGCTGCTCCAGAACCAGGCCCACATCTTATGGACCAAGGTACCAGGCCCAAATGCCCACTGATCAGGCACTAAGTCAGCCTGCCCTAGGATACCAGCAGCAAACTTGCTCATAGGCCTCACCAGCTGTTCCAACCTGACTCCCTAGACAGGCTGCTTTGTAAAGGGTTTTCCATGCTGAAGTCCATAGCAAAGACTATAAGAGATGCCTACTTCTTCAAATGCACAGACAGCAACACAAATCCATGATGATCACAAACAATCAGGGGATCTTGACGCCAACAAAGGAACAAAATGAAGTGCTAGTAATTGGCCCTAAAGAATTTGAGATCTAGAAACTATGTGACAAATATTTTAAAATAATCATCTTAAAGAAGTTCCATCAATGATGCAAGAACACAGAGAGACAACTAAATGAAATCATGAGGAAATACTCTATCATGAGTGAGATTCAAAAACACATAAAAATGATGATGAGAATCAAAACCAAAACCAAACCAAAACAAAAAATTTTAGGTAATAAAAATATCTGATAAATTCTATAAAATACATTCTTCAAGAATATTTCAGAATTAAAAAAGAAATTGAGTTTCTAAAGAATTGAGTTTCTTAAAAAAGAAAATATGTTTCTATAAAAGTAAACTTTCTTGACATGATAAAAGGATTATTTTTAGGACAATGTAATTAATGGGAAGTATTATAACCATTTCTTCACAAGTCAGGAATAAGTCAAGAAGGCCTGCTATTCAAAGTTGTGCTGATGTCTTAGGCCATACAATAAGCAAGAGAAAAAATACATAAAGATGGGGGAGAGATCCAAGATGGCCGATCACTAGCAGCTCAGGATTGCAGCTCCCAGTAAAAGTGCAGAGAGCCAGTGGACGCCACACTTACCAATAAATTTTTGCTGCCCACGGACCAGGACATTCCCAGCGGAGGAGCCCCACGGGTTGCCAGTGTGACCCTTTCGGCTGGCGCGGCTTTTTTGGCGGCGCCTCGGCTCGGCGGCTCTTGGTGTGGAGTAAACCGGACTGAGTCTCCTTTTGGATGATGTTGGAGCTCTGTGAAGGCAGAGCAGTCCATCCAGCTGATTGAAAAAGAGACTGAAGAGGGAAGCCAGACTGGAGACCCCCAGGCAGAAAAGCACCACGAATTTCAATGCTGCTGTTTTAGCTAGCGTTGCGGGTCACCACAGTGAAAATTACAAGATTCCGGAGCTGGGAATTAACAAGCTGGACGTCCACTCAGAGACCTAATTTGAAAGTTGGTAATTACAAAGATGACAGATGGATAAAACCATAAAGATGCCAAGAAGCCACCGTAAAAAAACTGAGAACACTCAAAATCAGAAAGCCTCTCCTTCTACAGAGGACGCTAGTTCCTCATCAGTAACGGAACAAGGCTTGATGGAAAACGAGTGTGAAGAATCATCAGAATTAGGCTTCAGAAGGTGGATAATAAGAAACTTCTGTGAGCTAAAAGAATATGTTCTAAACCAATGCAAAGAAACTAATAACTTAGAAAAAAGGTTTGATGAAATGCTAACAAGAATGGACAATTTAGAGAGAACATAAACGAATTAATGGAGCTGAAAAACACAATACGAGAAATCCGTGAAGTATGCACAAGTTTTAACAGTCGAATTGATCAAGTAGAAGAAAGGATATTAGAGGTCGAAGACCAACTTAATGAAATGAAACGAGAAGATCAGAGAGAAAAGCATAAAAAGGAATGAACAAAATCTCCAAGAAATATGGGACTATGTGAAAAGACCTAATTTACACTTAATAGGGACTATGTGAAAAGACCTAGTTTACGCTTAATAAGTATACCTGAAAGTGACAAAGAGAATGAATCCAAGTTGGAAAATATTTTTCAGGATATTATCCAGGAAAATTTTCCTAAACTAGCAAGGCATGACAATACTCAACTCCAGGCAATACAGAGAACCCCACAAAGATATTCCTCAAGGAGACCAACCCCAAGACACATAATTGTCAGATTTACTCAGATTGAAATAAAGGAGAAAATACTAAGGGCAGCCAGAGAGAAAGGCCAGGTTACCCATAAAGGGAAGCCTATCAGACTCACAGCAGATCTCTCAGTAGAAACTCTACAAGCCAGAAGAGA
>PVKP010042864.1:0-17785 GCA_004027715.1 Plecturocebus donacophilus
CACTTATGAGTGAGAACATGTGGTGTTTGATTTTCTGTTCTTGTGTCAGTTTGCTGAGAATGATGGTTTCCAGCTTCATCCATGTCCCTGCAAAGGATATGAACTCATCATTTTTTATGGCTGCATAGTATTCCATGGTGTATATGTGTCACATTTTCTTTATCCAATCTATCATTGATGGGCATTTGGGTTGGTTCCAAGTCTTTGCTATTGTAAACAGTGCAGGAATGAACATACGTGTACATGTGTCTTTATAATAGAATGATTTATAATCCTTTGGATATATACCCAGTAACGGGATTGCTGGGTCAAATGGAATTTCTATTTCTAGGTCCTTGAGGAATCACCACACTGTCTTCCACAATGGTTGAACTAATTTACATTCCCACCAACAGTGTAAAAGTGTTCCTATTTCTCCACATCCTCTCCAGCATCTGTTGTCTCCAGATTTTTTAATGATCATCATTCTAACTGGCATGAGATGGTATCTCAATGTGGTTTTGATTTGCATTTCTCTAATGACCAGTGATGATAAGCATTATTTCATATGTTTGTTGGCCGCATAATCTTTCTTCCTTCCTTCCTTCCTTTCTTTTTCTTTTTCTTTTTTTCTTTTCTTTCTTTCTCTCTTTCTTCTTTCTTTCTTTTTTTCTCTTTCATTTCTTTCTTTCTCTTTCTTTCCTTTCTCTCTTTCTTTCTTTCTCTCTTTTCTCCCTCCCTCCCTTCCTCTTTCTTTCTTTCTTCTTTCTTTCTTTCTTTCTTTCTTTCTTTCTTTCTTTCTTTCTTTCTGTCTGTCTGTCTGTCTGTCTTTCTTTCTCTTTCTTTCTTTTCTTCTTTTCTTTCAGAGTTTCGCTCTTATTGCCCAGGCTGGAGTACAATGGCACAATCTCAGCTCACCTCAATCTCCACCTCCTAGGTTCAGGTAATTCTTCTGCCTCAGCCACCTGAATAGCTAGGATTACAGGCATGTGCCACCACACCCGGCTAATTTTGTATTTTTAGTAGAGATAGAGTTTCTTCATGTTGGTCAGGCTGGTCTCGAACTCCTGACCTCAGGTGATCCACCTGCCTTGGCCTCCAAAAGTGCTTCAATTACAGGCATGAGCCACCACACCTGGCCAGCATCTGCTTTTCAAAGGACTCAAACTAACCTGACAGAACAATTAAAAAGGCAAAAAATCATAAGGAAAAAGAGAGAAGATGGCAACAAGGGAGACATGTCAACAAAATTCTGGAAGATGAAAAGTTGGTTGATAACAGACCAGGAGAAAAGAAAGGTGCAACCTAGGAGCTGGCTAGAGGGCCTAGCCAACAAGAAGGAAGCTGATTTGAGTGGCAGAATCTCCAAAAGACAAGAATTAAAGACAGCAAGCCCCTAGTGAGCAGCTGAACATAGGAAGAAGATTGGTTAAAAAGTCTGTGTGAAGAGCAATAAATCACCCAGTTTCTCCCTTCACTACAAAAATTCAAAGGAATCACCTCTCCCAATACCTTTAAAAAGGCAGAGGTGTCCATCTTGGGAACACCAGGCACAGGGAGAAGGGGATTAACTGCAAGTATATAAACTGTTAAGAATGACTTCCCCAATTCCTAATAACTAGCAGCCCTCTCCTTATGAGAGGCTCTCAGAATGTCAATAGCCAAGCTTGTATCTCCCCAGATAGGAGATGAAAGAATTGTTTTTCAGAGAAACTGGTCTATCCCAAATAAAATAGCTAGAGATACCATTATATGGGATCCCCCACATGCAATCCTAGAGCTATGTCCAATCATATAGTAAAACCCACCATATAGTAAAACAGACCATACACTGATCCTCTGAAAGAAACAAATAGACAAACAAAACGTAAAAACAACTCAAAGGAAAAGAGAGTAAGCAAGAAAATGGGAAGATCAATCCAAGGAGTCCAATCTGATTAAAAGCAACATCCAGAATAAGAACCAAGAGAAAAAAAAGAAAGGGAAAAGGAAGAAGAAGAAGGACAAGGAGATGAAGGAGAAGAGAACAGGATACTGTCAAATAGTAGAAGAAAATGGTCCAGAATTGAAGTCCATGTTTCCAAAAAGGATCCACTGAGTGTCCAACACAGTGAATGAAGAATGAGCTACACACACCCAGGCACACCGTTGTGAACTTTCAAAACACTGAATTAAAGAGATTTTAAAATCTTCTAGTGAAAGGAGAAATAACAAGAAACTGATCATGTGCAAAGCGTTTAGAGCAGGAATGCCACTTAACATCTCAATAACAACCCTAGACATTAGAAGGACCATGAAGCAGTATCTTTGAAACTCTTAGGGGAAATGCTTTTCAGCCTTAAATGTTCTGCTCAGTCAAACAACCAATAAAATACAAGAGTGGAATAAAGATATATAAGATCTTGAAAAATTTACTTCCAATATTACCTTTCTCAAAAAAGCTACTGGAGGATGTGCCTCTTGGAAAAAAGAGAATAAACCGAGAAAGACTAAGGTTGTTTTCAAGGAGATACGGAGTGACCCACAACAGGAGAGACTTGAGTCTCTGTAATTAGAGGCCTCCAATAATCAACTCACCCACAAGATGCATCAGAGGCCCCCATCTGCTACCGCTAATTCTTTTCCACCTCTACTTCTTGTCCAGTTCCAGCTCTGCAAATTAGAGACTCTAAACTTGGCCAGGGGTGGTGACTCACACCTGTAATCCCAACACTTTGGGAGGCCAAGGGGGGCAAATCACCTGAGGTCAGGAGTTCTAGTTCAGCCTGACCAACATGTAGAAACACTGTCTCTACTAAAAATACAAAATGAGCCAGGCGTAGTGGTGCATGCCTGTAATCCCAGCTACTCAGGAGGCTGAGGCAGGAGAATCACTTGAACCTGGTAGGTGGAGGTTGCAGTGAGCCAAGATTGTGCCATTATTGCACTCCAGCCTGGGCAATGAGAGCAAAACTCTGTCCCCCGCCAAAAAAAAAAGGCCCTAACTTTATGCAACTCTTATCATCTAAATCCTTTCTACCACTAATTCACTATTATAATTACCTGCAATTATTTCTTTCATTAATTTTTTCAATCACTCATTCACTGAGAGTGTACTATAGTATAGCTGAATTTTCACAGAAACTATGAGAAAAAATAGGTATAATCAAATTGCTGTTGAAAAGCATTTAAATCACCTTTAAAATGAAGCTCCTAGAAGCTCAAAGGCAAAACTTACCTCTTATTTCTCTTTGCTTTTTTGTTAAGCCTCCTTTTTCCCTGAAATAGTGGAGGCCAAGGTCTAATCTGAAAGAGGAACAGAGAGAATCTAGGTAGGTAAAGGGATTTCTCCCTCTTTGAATTTTGCATAAAGTATGTGCATTGTGGGACCCACTGAATGTGTCAAAGGCTTGAAAAGTAGAAAACAGAATAAAATACAGCTTCTTTCTTCCAAGGAAATGATCAAGAATCCAATACTCTTAATTTTCTAAAGTTTATTTTTCTGAAATCGCAGCATTATCATTTATACTTTGCACTCCCAAGTGTAGCATGTCTTTGCCTTCAACCTGCTTTGAGTTTTGAGAGACTGAGTTACGGGAGGCCTAAGTACTTAGCAAAATTGGGGTCTGCACATGCGTTTCATAATTTTGATGTGTGTTCAAGATACCGTTGGCATTTGCAGGGTAATAGCCGATGCAGATAAAGCTTTGCTTCTCTCTCCTCTGCCACCCATGCTCACTGGCAGCGGTTGTAGGCAGTTTTCCCAGAGCATAGGCAGCTTCCCACCTTGAGCACTTGTAACTCTGTTTTTCTCTGCTTAGGGGCTTTATTAGCACCATGAGGAGCTGACAAGGATTCTTCCAGGATCAGTCCAGAAGTGCAGGGGGATTAGCACCTGGGGGGAAATTTACAACCAATGGGAGATGGAAATCGTGGATAAATCCTCAGTTTTCCTCTTCTTTCATGGGATGATTCTGAGCAGGGCTAACCTTGCTTTTGCATGACTTGAACTTGGCCGACCCTGAGAGTGAGTGTCGCCTTACGTTTTTCTCCCTAGGCACCACACTCCCTTAGCCTAGTGTTGGCTCTGATTCTGAGGCAATTTCCTCATAGTTTCTGGGTGGAGGGTCCCGAGTGGGGCTGAGCCCCAGGAGCCCACAGTTAATTAACATGCCTGTCATAGCCCATTCAGGCTGCTTTAATAAAATACCGGAGACTGGGTAATTCATAAACTACAGAAATAAATTTGTTACAGTTCTGGAGGCTGGGAAGTTCAAGATCAAGGTGCTGACAGGTTTAGTTTTCTGGTGAGGGCTGCCCTCTGCTCCCAAGATGGAACCTTGAATGCTGCAGTCGTGGGAGGGAAGGAACACTGTGTTCTCACGTGGCAGAAAATAGAAGGATAAAAAGGATCAAACTCCCTCTGTCAAGCCCTTTTGTAACAGTATTCATCTATTCATGAGGGCAGAGCCTTAATGACCTAAATGCTTCCCAAAAGGCTCCACATCCCAACACCATTGTGTTGGGGTCTAAGCTTCCAACACATTAATCTTGGGGAACACATTCAGACCACAGCAACATCCTTTTCAGGTGCTTCTCCTTATCTCACTCCCTGCTCCCTCGCCAGTGCATCCTTCAAATACAGTTCTCATACCCAATTCCTTCTCAGCTAGCTAAGGCAGGCATTGCTTAGAAATGATGCCTACCCCCTACCCCAGCCCCAGCAAGTGATTTATTTCAGCTTCTTATCAATTTATGATATGATTCCAGCAGCTATAGGGACTTACCTTCTCGAAGACAGAGCTGGGACTCAGATACTTCTGGTGTTCAAGTTAGGCAACTGCTTTCTTCCAAAGGCCTCTTTGTACAAATTCAAACACATTTGTGTGTACTTTTTGCTTTTTGGTGACTGAGGAAGGAGGCGTTGTTTCTGCTGTGTGTGTGTGTGTGTGTGTGTGTGTGTGTGTGTGTGTGTACAGAGGCCTTTGGGGAAGTATGGGGAGATAAAGAATATGGAAGGACAGGAAGTCAAGGTCTAACGGCTGAGGTTCTGGTTGTGAGTCCCTGTGGAAACGGCACCAGAGTAAGTAACAGAGAAGCTGAGTTCATAAGAAACTGGGGGGGCCTGGGATGCACACAGTCCTGCTTCAGGACCAAGGTGGCCAAGGGCATGTAGCTGATGCAAGCCCTGTGCCCTCCTTTCCACTCTGTCCCCAGCCTCAGTCCCCAGGTCATAGTGCTCATTCTGGCTCAGAGACTGGGCAGCAGAAATGTCTGCAGAACTCGGTTCACATCAGGGAAGACTCAGTGGAGCTGACTGCCTGCAGGGCACAGCGGGGCTAAGAGAGTCTGCGCCTCCCATATGGGGCTGTGGGGCTGCAGACAGTATCTGGGTAGGATAAAGCAGAAGACCATAGGTAGGAAGCCTTTGGGAGAGGGATAAATTCCAAATGAACAGGGAAAGCTACAGAGCTGACAAAGTTTAGGAGATTTTGATACTGTGACCTAATTTGTAGTCACAGGCAGGTGAAACCTGAGCTATTCCACTATGCAGTATTTGCTGTAAATATGCTGGCATCCTCATGACTTAATCATCCTGTCTGCAGACAGCCTGGCAGTCTAATGTCCTGGACTCTACCTCTGTCACTGACAGTAACCTCAGGCAAGTCACTTGACTGCTCTGTGCCTCGGTTTCCCTCATTTTTGATATGTCTTCTGATATGGTTTGGCTGTGTCCCCACCCAAATCTCATCTTGAATAGTAGCTCCCATAAATCCCACATGTTGTGGGAGGGACCAGTGGGAGATAATTGAACCATAGGGGCGGCTTCCCCCATAGTGTTCTCGCAGTAGTGACTAAGTCTCACAAGATGTGTTAGTTTTCCAAGGGGAAACCCCTTTCATTTGGTTCTCATTCTCTCTTGCCACCACCATGTAGGAAGTGCCTTTGGCCTTCCACCATGATTGTGAGGTCTCCCCAGCCATGTGGAACTGTGAGTCCATTAAACCTCTTTTTCTGTATAAATTACCCAGCCTTGGATATGTCTATCAGCAGTGTGAAAACAGACTAATACATCCTCACTGGTCAATATGAAGCTAAGGTTTTTTGTTTTTGTTTTTGTTTTTTTGAGACAGAGTCTTGGTCTGTCTCCCAGGCTGCAGAGCAATGGCACAATCTCAGCTCACTGCACCCTCCGCCTCCCAGGTTCAAGTGCTTCTCCTCTCTCAGCCTCCTGAGTAGCTGGGATTACAGTTGCCTGTCACCGTGCCCAGCTAATTTTTGTATTTTTTAGTAGAGATGGAGTTTCACCATGTTGGCCAGGCTGGTCTTGAACTCCTGACCTCAGGTGATCCACTCGCCTCGGCCTCCTAAAGTGCTGGGATCAGAGGCATGAGCGACCATATCTGGTCTTTTTTTTTTTTTTTTTTTTCAGACAGAATCTCATTCTGTCACCCAGGCTGGAGTGCAGTGGCATGATCTCGGCTTACCGCAACCTCTATCTCCCAGGTTCAAGTGAGTCTCATGCCTCAGCTTCACAAGTAGCTAGAACATCACCCAAATAATTTTTGTATTTTTAGTATAGACGGCATCTCACCATGTTGGCCAGGCAGGCCTTGAACTCCTGGCCTCAAGTTATCCACCCACCTTGGCCTCCCAAAGTGTTAGAATTATAGGTGTGAGCCACAGTGCCCGGCCCTAAGGTTCTTTTTAATATTAAGGTAATCAGAATTCTTTTACCAAAAAAGTCCTGCTGACTGCACTGAGGCTTAGAGAATGTCCCATTATTTGGCTCCTGCCCTTTGAGTTGAGAAGTGACCTATGGATCTGGGATCACCTTTTTCTTTGAGACGGAGTTTTGTTCTTCTCACCCAGGCTGGAGTGCAATGGTGCGATCTTGGCTCACTGCAACCTCCACCTGCGGGTTCAAGTGATTCTCCTACCTCAGCCCCCTGAGTAGCTGGGATTACAGGTGTGAGCCACCATGCCCGGCTAATTTTTTTGCATTGTTAATAGAGACAGGGCTTCGCCATGTTGGCCAGGCTGGTCTTGAATTCCTGACCTCTGGCGGTCCGCCTGCCTTGGCCTCCCAAAGTGCTGGGATTACAGACATGAGCCACCGTGCCAAGCCGGGATCATTTTTTTCTTGTGGTACATCTGGATAACATGTCTGGTTATGGCCTGACATGGAATTGAAGGAGGATTGGTAGTCACAGCCTTTGCATGAATGTCCACATTGGGACTTTATCTTAAATGTACAAGAGACAAGTGTTGGTCGGGCATGGTAAGCCGAGATCATGCTGCCCTCCAGCATGAGCAAGAGAGCGGGACTCCTTCTGGGGCTGGGTTTGCGGGGGAAGACAACTCCTTTTTTTAAGACAGAGTCTCGCTTTGTCGCACAATCCCAGCTCACCGCAGCCTCCACCTCTTGGGTTCAAGCAATTCTCTGCCTCAGCCTCCCGAGTAGCTGGGATTACAGGCACCTGACCCAGACAATTTTTTGTATTTTTAGTAGAGATGGGGTTTTACCACCTTGGCCAGGCTGGCCTTGAACGCCTGACCTCATGCTTCACCTGCCTCGCTTCCCAAAGTGCTAGGATTACAGGTGTGAGCCACTGTGCCCGGCCAAGAAAGACAACTCTTAAATTGGTGTTCTACCGTCCTTGAACCACCATACCTTTGCAGAATTCATTCTAGATCATAAATCTGACCATAAAACAGTTTGCCAAACTGGCATCTAACTGCACCTATTTGTGATTCGTTTGGAAGGAACTTGAAAGTGTCCCTTTTAACTGTCCACTTATTCCCTGCCTGGGCACTGAATTCTCTCCCAGGCTTAATAAACAGACACTTTTAAAAATTTTTACTCCCCACAGAGTTGGCAGATTGCTGTTTCAGAGAGTTAAATGGAATGCCTGCAGTGGAAGTATCCTGTTTTCTAGAATGGAAAGTCTGTCTCCACAGTGTCATAATCCAGGTGCCCTGGGCTGAGACTTCCCCTGCCCAGGCTGTGCTTTGGGTAGCACAGCTGAACTGGCTGTGAACTATGTATTCATTTTTGATTAGCAGCCATGCTGGACAAAGATGACACGAGACCAGCCTGACAATAGCAGCATGCTGCTCTGCTTCAGAAGAAATATTTAAGGAAGGATATTGTCCTGGGTGGGGGTTGGGCAAGGCTGTGAAAAGCAAACAGAAATCACATGTGGCCTAATCAGATCCCAGTGGGAACACATACGATGAAAAAGAAACTTACAAAAGCACATTGTTAATTTCTGAACATGCTAATACCATCCAATAACAATAAGATCTAATATTTATTGAACGCTGATTACTCAACAGCTACATTCCAAGTACTTCTACATGTACAGTTATGTGACACATAAGATGTTTTAGGTCAACACTGACTGAATAGATGATGGTGATTCCATAAGATTACAAAAATTCCTATTGCCTAGTGATAGCTGTAGCACAATACCTTACTCATGTGTAATAAGTAATGTGATGCTAGTGTAAAACCTACTGTGCTGCTACAGCTATACAAGTCTAGCTTCTTACAGGCTGGGCATGGTGGCTCTCACCTGTAATCCCAGTAGTGTGGGAGGCTGAGGCAGGCAGATCACTTGATCCCAGGAGTTCAAGAACAACCTGGGCAATATAGTGAGACCCTGTCTCTACAAAAATACAAGAACAAATTCACCAGGTGTGGTGGCATGTGCCTTTGGTCCCAGCTACTCAGGAGGTTGAGTCAGGAGGATCACTTAAGCCCAGGAGGTCAAGACCTCAGTGAGCCATGATTGTGCCACTGCACTCCAGCTTGGAGACAGAGTAAAACCCTGTTAAAAAAAAAAAAAAGTCTAACAAATAAAATTATGTATAGTACAGAATACATGGTAATGATAAACAAGTATGTTACTGGTTTATGTATTTACTATACTATACCTTTTATTGTTATTTCCGAGTATACTCCTATTTATTTAAAAAGAAAGTTAACTGTAAAATAGCCTTAGACAGATCCTTCAGGAGGTATTGCAGAAGAAAGGCATGGTTATTACAGGAGAGAAAAGCTCCATTCCTGTTATTGCTAATGTGTGTGTGTCTTAGTTTTTAACAAAAAAGTTTAATCAGTTAAAACAATTTTTAATAGAAAAAATCTCATAGAATAAGGATATAAAGAATTTTTTGAGATAGTGTCTCTCTGTCACCCAGGCTGGAGTGCAGTGGCGCAATCTCGGCTCACTGCAACCTCTGCCTCCCAGATTCAAGCGATTCTCATGCCTCAGCCTCCCAAGTAGCTGGGATTACAGGCACTCACCACCATGCCCAGCTAATTTTTGTATTTTTAGTAGAGATGGGGTTTCCACCATGTTGGCCAGCTGGTCTTGAACTCCTGATCTTGGTGATCCACCTTCCTCAGTCTCCCAAAGTGCTGGCATTACAGGTGTGAGTCACTGTGCCCAGCCATAAAGAAAATGTTTGTATAGTTGTACAATGTATTTGTTTTAAGCTAAAACGTAACATGTTATGAATGAATCAGGTGGGGTGCAGTGACTCATGCCTGTAATCCCAGAACTTTGAGAGGCCGAGGAGGGAGAATAGCTTGAGTCTAAAGTTCGAGACCAGCCTAAGCAACTGGTGAGACCTCATCTCTACAAAAAATAAACAAAATTATCCATTCCTAGTGGTACATGCCTATAATCCTAGCTACTCAGGAGACTGAGGTGGGAGGATTGCTTGAACTCAAGAGGTTGAGGCTGCAGAGAGCTATAACTGCACTACTGCATTCCAGCCTCGGTCACCTTGCCTCAAAAAATAATAAAGGCTGGGCATGGTGGCTCATGCCTGTAATCCCAGCATGTTGGGAGGTCAAGGAGGGCAGATCACTTGAGGTCAGGAGTTCGAGACCAGCCTGGCCAACATGGTGAGACGCTCATCTCTACTAAAAACACAAAAAATTAGCCAGGGGTGATGGCATGTGCGTGTAATCCCAGCTACTCAGGAGGCTGAGGTGGGAGAATTGCTTGAACCCAGGAGGCGGAGGTTGCATGAGCTGAAATAGTGCCACTGCACTCCAGCCTGGGTGACAGGCGCGACTCCATCTCAAAAACTAAATAAATAAAATTTTTAAAAAGTTTAAAATATTAAAATGTTTATAAAGTTAAAAAGGTATAGTGAGCTCAGATTAATTTAGAGCTTTTTATAAATGCAGTGTAGTCTAACTGCACAGTGTTTATGAAGTTTACAGCAGTGTACATTGACGTCCTAGGACTTCACATTCACTCACCACTCACTCACTGACTCACCCAGAGCAACTTCCAGTCCTGCAAGCTCCATTCATGGTAAGTGTCCTATACAGGTGTGCCATTTAAAGTATCTTTCATACTGTATTCTTACTGTACCTTTTCTATGATTAGATACACAAATACCATTGTGTTACAATTGCCTACTGTATTCAGTACAGTAACATGCTATACAGTTAATAGGCTATATTGTACAGCCTAGGTATGTAATAGACTATACCATCTAGGTTTTTATACATTCATTTGATGATGTTTGCATGATGACAGAGTCACCTAAGGACTCATTTCTTTGAATATATTTGTAGTTAAGCAATGCATGACTCTATTGACTCATGAATCCTTACCACAAACCTTTGGGGCAGTACTATTGTTATTCTCATTTTATGAATGATAAAACTGAGGCACAGAGTTAGTAAATAACTTGTCAAGGGTTGTTCAGCTACTCAAGGGTCAAGGCTGGGATTTAAAACCAGATCACTTGGTTTCAGAGTATTCACACTTACCTACTATCCTGCCTCAAGAGCAAGGATGTTTCAGTCCACTTGACAAATGAAGATAGGGACCTCTTTCATTATAAGCCTATTTCAGGCTAAAATAGAAGGGAAGGGGACACAGTGAATCCAGGGCCTCTGGCATGGCTCCTTCCCTCTTTCTGAGCTGGCCTGGGACACCCTTTGTACTTCAATGTCACTGCTTCCTAATGAGTGACTTTCCTGGGCTCCAGCTCCAGTAAACAACTTTGCCTACACTAGCCTTATTTTGCTCAACTCCCTGTGCTTTTATGCCTTTACCCATCCGCCGTGGAAAGGTCTTCTAAGCTTTGGATGGGTAAAGGCACCCTGTAGGAATCCTCAGCTTGGCCAGTGGGAGGCCAAGGCTGGTGGATCACCTGATGTCGGGAGCACAAGGCCAGCCTGACCAACACAGAGAATCCCTGTCTTTACTAAAAATACAAAATCAGCCAGTCATGGTGGTGCATGCCTGTAATCCCAGCTACTGGGGAGGCCGTGGCAGGAGAATTGCTTGAACCTGGAGGCAGACATCACGGTGAGCTGAGATTGCACCGTAGCACTCCAGCCTCAGCAATAGAAGCTAAACTCCGTCTAAAAAAAAAAATCTTCAGCTCAGTTGTCAACTCCCCTTTGAAACTTTCAGGCTGAGTAGTTGCTCATTTGTGCTTCCTCAGTTCCTGCCTTCTACCTTTATCATAGTTTGTTTCATGTAATATTAATTCTTCCTTTCTTTCTCCCTCTTCTAAGCGGTGAGCTACTACAAAGCATGGATAGAATCTAGCACAGTGTATGGGACATAGCTGGTACCTCGTAAATGTTTATTGAAAAAAATGCCTAGAGCAATTGTTAACATCATCAGATAGATAATTATGGGTATTCAGAGATTCTGTCTTAAATAAAGAACTTTAATTTTGGCTCTAATTATCCTGATAATTTTCTCATTACTTTCACTTATTGTGGCTTGTGGATAAGTTGTTGACATTTTATAAACATTTCACTATTTGGCAATGATGATACTAAACTATGAATTAAGCAACGATTCTAAAGATAGTGATGATGATAACACAGACACTGGTAACATCTTTATTTTCAGACCCAATCACAGAATCCTCTCTTTCCCTTCCACTAGGTAGGCAGGTGTGCAGGTAGAATTCGTAAGAGGATATGATTTTTGTTTCCATCTTGGATATGACAGGAACTTGGAATTTTTCACGTAAGTGATGAACATCTGGGATTCTTAAATAGAGGCTTTAAAAATGAAATGCCTTTGGGAATAATTTATTTATAACATATAGACAAACCATTAGTTGATTTTACTAAAGAGTTACAACTAATTACAGATTTTGCCTTTGCTACAAGTAGAGCCTGAATCTCTCCCTAAAGAGTTGCTGGCACAGTCAGGGATACCTGTGTCAGTGCCTCGGAGCCCTCGACCTTTTGATCTTTTCTCCTTCCTCGTCATGGGGCTTACCACCTCTTGCTGCAATGAATTAATATCCAAGCATTTGCTTCATAGAACATCCTTCCAGATGCCTTTCTCACTTGTAGTGTTTCCTGACTGGCTTCTTCTCTCTTGTGCCATTTACTCCATTGCATATTAATTTCTTCTCTTTTCTGTAACTTGCTTCCCTGGCTCTCCTCAACACTAGTCCCAGTCATGGAGCCTCTTCCTCTGCCTTTATCCTGAAGATCTCTCTTAGTCAGCATTAATGTCATTTACTCACTAAAACTGTGCTTTGGAGTGCATGCAGTCTAAATCAGGACTTCCAGTAATTAACTTTTAAGAAAGGCAGTTTTCTGTTCTTTGGAAGAAACAGATCTAATCCTTTTTTTTTTGAGACAGAGTCTTGCTCTGTCACCCAAGCTGGAGTGCAGGGGCACGATCTTGGTTTATTGCAACCTCCAACTCCCGGGTTCAAGACATTCTCCTCCCTCAGCCTCCCAAGTAACTGAGAGTACAGGCATACACCACCACACCCAGCTAATTATTGTTGTTGTGTTGAGACAGAGTTTTGCTCTTGTTGCCCAGGCTGCAGTGCAATGGCACGATCTCCGCTCACTGCAACCTCTGCCTCCCAGGTTCAAGTGATTCTCCTGCCTCAGCCTCCCAAGTAGCTGAGATTACAGGCATGCACCACCACACCCAGCTAATTGTTTTTTTTACTTTTAGTAGAGATGGGGTTTCACCATGTTTGTCAGGCTGGTCTCAAACTCCTGACCTCAGGTGATTCACCCACCTTGGCCCCCTAAAGTGCTGGGATGCTGAGATTACAGGCATTAGCCACTGTACCCGGCCAATTTTTGTATTTTCAGTAGAGAGCAGGTTTCACCATGTTGGCCAGGCTGGTCTCAAGCTCCTGACCTCAAGTGATCCCCCCCACCTCGGCCTCCCAAAATGCTGGGATTATAGGCATAAGCCACTGCGCCCAGCCTAAAGAAATCTCATTCTTAGCAAAGTTTCACCGGAGCGTCTCTCCTCATCCCCACCCCATCCTTCCCACGAAGAATCAGAACAATGTCCCTAATATCCCCACTGTATCTCCGACGAATCCCAGCAGAATATTTTACTTAATGTTTTGATGTGGTTGTATAAAATGATCCCTGCTGACAAAGAAAACACTTTTTGAAAACAATTTTCATGATCAAACAGTAAGTACAGTTAACTGCTGTGACCTTTAATCCATTTCTGAGTCTCTCCTCATTGGACTGGGGTGGAGGGAACTGGTACTAATAAAGTTGAATGCTTAATAATTTATCCAAGTGCTTGAAGATATTTGAGATTTAATATTTCTATCATCTTCAAATGCAGAAGGGATCTGTAAACAGCAAAGCCAGAAGCCCTCAGGGAAAAGATTTACAGATTAAAAATAAGATTGCAATCTGGTAAAAATATTTGCAACATATGTAGCAGTCAGAAAGTTGAAACGCTTGGTTTAACAATAGCTTTTAACAAATAAATGAGAAAAGAATAAACATTGGATTTTAAACATCAATAATATGAAAAGATGTTCGATCTTTGTTTTTATTTAATCTATATTATTTTTTAGTATAATCAAAGAAAATATAAATGGAAACAATAATAAATTATAGTGGGCATAAGTTAAGGATGGATAAGACTGTTGACAAAAAAATGAAAAACTATACTTACTCATACCAATATATATCTATTAGGACAGCTAAAGAAAAAAAATACGGAAAATACTAAGTGCTGAAAAGGATATGGAGCAATTGGAACCCTCAGACATTGCTGATGAGAATACAAAATGGTAGAGCCACCCCAGGGAACAGTTTCATGGTTTCTTGTAAAGTTAAACATATGCTTACCATATGATTCAGCAATCTCACTCCTGGGTATTTATGCTAGGAAAAGGAAAATTTATATTTGCACACAAAAAACTTGTAAATGAATCTTTATAGCAGTTCTATTCATCACTGCCAAAAACTGAGGGAAAATGTCCTTTAATGTGTGAATGGATAAACCAACTGTGGAACATTCATGTAATGAATTACTACTTAGCAATAATAATAATAATAACCCCAGAACTATTGATGCATGCAACAAATATGGATGAATCTCAAACACATGCTGAGTAAAAGAAGCCAGTCTCAAGGATTTCATATTCTAGGATTCTGTTTATATAACACTATTGAAAAGACAAAATTATGGGGACACAGAATAGATTAGTGGTTGCTAGGGATTTAGGCGTATGGAGAGGGTGTGGCTATAAAGAGAAAGCAAGGGAGTTTTTTGGGGAGATGAAATGGATCTGTATTGTGATTATGGTCATGGTAACACAAATCTATACATGTGTTAAGATTCATAGAACTGGGCCTGGCATCGTGGCTCACATTGTAATCCCAGCACTTTGGGTGGCCAAGGCAGGTGAAACATGAGGTCAGGAGTTCGAGACCAGCAGGAGAATCGCTTGAACCTGGGAAGTGGAGGTTGCGGTGAGGCGAGATCGCCACTGCACTCTAGCCCAGGAAACAGAGTGAGACTCTGTCTGAAAAAAAAAAAAAAATTCATAGAACTGTATACCAAAAGAAAAAGAGTCAATTTTACTCTATGAAAATGAAAAAAAAAAAGCCTGGGCTTGTTCATGAGAGTACACATTGATGCCAACTTTTATGGTGGGCAATTTTGCTATATATATCAATGTGTAAAGTTTATCTGTTCTATTATTAAGCAATCCCAATTTTGCAAAAATATGCTAAAGCATCTTTGGGGGCCAGGCGTGGTGATTCACGCCTATAATCTCAGCACTTTGGGAGGCCAAGGTGAGCAGATCACCTGAGGTCAGGAGTTCAAGACCAGCCTGGCCAACATTGGGAAACCCAACTCTATGAAAAATTCAAAAATTAGTTGGGCATGGTGGTGCACACCCCAGCTACTTGGGAGGCTGAGGCAGGAGAATCACTTGAACCCGGGAGGCAGAGGTTATAGTGAGCCAAGATCATGCCATTGTACTCCAGCCTGGGTAACGTAGCGAGACTCTGTCTCAAAAAAAAAAAAAAAATCTTTGGGTATGTGTACAAAGAGAGTACAAAGATGATCATGGCTGCATATTTAAATGACTATAAAAACGAGGTACAAGGCCAGGCACAGTGGCTCGCGTCTGTAATCTCAGCACTTTGGGAGGCCGAGGTGGGTGAATCACCTGAGGTCAAGAGTTTGAGACCAGCCTGACCAAAATGGAGAAACCCTGTATCTACTAAAAATAAAATACAAAAAATTAGCCAGGTGTGGTGGTACATGCCTGTAATCCCAGCTACTTGGGAGGCTGAGGCAGGAGAATCACTTGAACCCGGGAGGTGGAGGTTGCGTTGAGCCCAGATCTCAGCATTGCACACCAGCCTGGGCAACAAAAGTGAAAATTCGTCTCAAAAAAAGAAAAAAGAGGTTCAACCAGCCAGGTAAAGTGGTGTGCACCTGTAGTCCCAGCTATTCAGGAAGGTGAGGTGAGAGGAACACTTGAGTCCAGGAGTTTCAGGCCAACCTGGGCAACACAGTGAGACACCCATCTCAAAAAAACAAAACAAAAAACACCAAAATGTCTATCTGTAGGAATTTGTTTTCAAGTTGGGATACATACATACAGTGAAGTATTTATTATACATTCATTTAAAATGATGATAAAGTCTGTATTCATTTACATGAAAAAATGTCCACTATATAATGCAGTGAAAATAATAGATTACAAATAATATATGTGGAATAAACTTGTTTAGAAACAATTTCTGGAAGAAGGTACAATGGACAGAATTATCTCTAGGAAATGGGTTTATAATGATTCTCACTTTCTTCTCGTATCCTTTTCTTAGTCTTTCTGCTTTTGCTATGTCTGTACATTTGATTCTGAACATGTATTATTGATATATTTTAAAAATTTATTTTAATTTGTATATAAATTCATGTAAAGCTTGAAGGTTCACATTTTAGACAATGTTAAAGATTTCCCAAATCAAAACAGATTTATTCAAATATTTTGTGCCCTATCCTCCAAAGTTTCCTTCCAAAATACACTACCAAAGAGAGCCTTCAGGCCAGGTGTGGTGGCTCAGGCCTATAGTCCTAGCACTTTGGGTGGCCGAGGTGGGCGACTCATCTGAGGTTAGGAGTTTGAAGCCAGCCTGGCCAACATGGCAAAACCCCGTCTCTACTAAAAAACAGAAAGTAGCCGGGCATGCTGGCACACACCTGTAATTCCAGCTACTTTGGAGGCTGAGGCAGGCGAATCACTTGAACCCAGGAGGCAGAGGTTGCATTGAGCCAAAATTGTGCCAAATAAAAAAAGCCAGGCACGGTGGCTCATGTCTGTAATCCCAGCACTTTGGGAGGCCAAGGCGGGTGGATCACTTGAGGTCAGGAGTTCGAAACCAGCCTGTCCAACATGGCGAAACCCCATCTTTATTTTTAAAAAATAATTTAAGAGAGAGAGAGAGAGAGAGAGAAAGAGAGAGAGAGAGAGAGAAAGAGAGAGAGAGAGAGAGAGAGAGAGAGAGAAAGAGAGAGAGATCCAAGATGGCCGACTACTAGCAGCTCAGGATTGTAGCTCCCAGAGAAAGCGCACAGAACGAGAGGACACCACAATTTCAGATGAATTTTTGTTGCTTACGGACTAGGAGATTCCTAGCGGAGGTGCCCACGGGTCGCCAGCGTGACTCTTGTGGCCGGCGTGGCAGTTTTGCCGGCGCTTCGGCGCGGCGGTTCTTGGTGCAGAGTAAACGGGACTAGCTTCCCTTGGCGGTTCTTGGTGTAAACGGGACTAGCTTCCCTTTTGATGGACGTTTGGATCTCCGGGAAGGCGAGATTTGGGAAAACTTTAACATTGTCTAAAATGTGAACCTTCAAGCTTTACATGAATTTATATACAAGTTAAAATAAATTTTTAAAATATATCAGTAATACATGTTCAGAATCAAATGTACAAATCTATTTACATGATTGAAATAAGGATCCAAGAGGGAAGCCAGACCAGAGATCCCCCGAGCAGAAAAGCACCACGAATCTTAATGCCGCGGTTTTAGCCGGCGCAGTGGGTCGCTCAGATTTCGGCGTTGGGAATCAACAAGTTGGATGTCCACTCAGAGACCTAAATTGAAAGTTGGCAATTACAGAGATGACAGGTGGATAAAATTACAATGATGGGAAGAAACCAGCGTAGGAAAGCTGAGAATACCCAGAAGCAGAATGCTTCTCCTTCTACAGGGGATCACAGTTCTTCACCATCAAGGGAACAAGGCCTGATGGAGAACGAGTGTGTTCCAATAACAGAAGTAGGTTTCAGAAGGTGGATAATAAGGAACTTTTGTGAGCTAAAAGAACATGTTCTAGCCCAATGTAAAGAAACTAAGAACTTTGAAAAAAGGTTTGACGAAATCCTAATGAGAATAGACAATGTAGAAACGAATATAAGTGAATTACTGGAACTGAAGAACACAATATGAGAACTCCGCGAAGTATGCACAGGTTTTAACAGTTGAATTGATCAAGCAGAAGAAAGGATATCAGAGGTC
>PVKP010042865.1:0-17774 GCA_004027715.1 Plecturocebus donacophilus
TATTAGAGAGGGAGTTCAACCATGTTGGCCAGGCTGATCTCAAACTCCTGACATCAGGTGATCCGCCTGCTTCGGCTTCCCAAAGTGCTGGGATTACAGGCTTGTGCCACCGTGCCCAGCCACGAATTCTTTCTTCAGGGCTTTTTCATTGAGCCTCTGACTTATTTCCTCCTTCGAACACAAGATAGGCTGAGAAGAAATAAGGATGTAGCGAGTGGGGGAGGTCACTGAACAAAGCCACTGCCAAGGCATGGAAAATGTTACTAGCCACTGACTATCCATTGCCCAAGACTATTAACAATTATCTGTAGGTTTGTGGAGGTGCTGTTTTTTTTTGCCTTACAGTCAGCCCTCTGTATCAATGGGCTCCACAACTGCAGATTCAACCAACATCGAAAATATTTGGGAAAAAACCCTTAGATAACAATATAACAACAACAAAATAAAAATAAAACAATACAGTATTACAACTATTTCCATAGCATCTGCATTGTATTAGGTATTACGAGTAATCTAGGGATGATTTAAAGAATTACAGGAGGATGTGCCTAGGTGATATTCAAATAAATACTATGCCATTTTATGTGAGAGAGCATTCATGGATTTGGGTATCTACAGGGGTCCTGGAACCAGTCCTCTGTGGATACTGAGGGATGCCTGTACTGCCCACCTTAGTTTTCTGTGAATTTTCCTTCTCAAGAGTCCAGCTTTCTAAAGAGGGTTCACAGGAGAGATAGATTCTATTTGGTCCTTACTTAGACTGGATAAAAAACTCACAAAGAGCCAGGCGTGGTGGCTCACGCCTGTAATCCAAGCACTTTGGAGGCCAAGGCAGGCAAATCACCTGAGGTCAGGAGTTCAAGACCAGCCTGACCAATATGGTGAATCCCCATCTAAAAAAAAAAAAAAAAAACTTCAGGGATTAATGCTGTGCGGCTCAGCTCTCACCTCGCAGCTGCTTGCTGTTTGCCATGGCTCTGTGTCCTCAGTCACATTTCCAGTGCTGCTCTCACCCTCCACACTCTGACGAACCTCTGAACACTTACTACATGCCAGGCTCTGTGCTCAAGGCTTGGCAGGCATTGTCTCACTGTCACCAATTATCCTGGAAAATGAGGACCATTGGCCCCATTTTACAGATGATGTAACTGAGGTTCAGAAAAGCAAAGCAGCCTGCCAAGAGTCATGGCCAGCTGGGGTCCAGCAGCAGTCTCTGGAGGCAGAGCTCTTCCAAGTAATTCATCCTCCACCCTGGCTGTGCCCACATTCTCCACCCCCTCATCCTCTCATCCCCCACCCCCACTGGTTCAGTATCAGCCAGTGCCCACTCACCATGCTGGGTAACAAAACTGATGCAAGAATCCACGATGATTGGGATGTCACCCCGGCTCATCTGCTGCTCCTGCAGCCCAGTGCCGCCCCCACCAGCTGCGCCCCCAATGGCTGCATTCCATGCCGAGAAGTCCAGCCGACCCTCTCCCTGCAGATACAGGGTCCTGAGACCCAAGAGGCCTGAATCAGAGCCAGCCCCTGAGAGGCCCAGGTGCATGGGGACCAGATCTCCCAGAGCCACCAGCAGAGGGCAGCAACACCCAACTCAGCTAATCCTGGGGCAGGGGAAGCAACTTAGAGGAAGTGGGCAATGGCCCAGCAGACCAGGTTGCAGAGTGTGGGCTCAGCTCCAGGAAGGGGGGGCCCAGGTCAAGGGCAGGGGCAACATTTACCTTCCTGTCTCCACCAGGACCAAATGCTCTTTCTTGTCTGGGGTGTCAGCTGCAGAAACCACACCTGGGGGGGAGAATTAGTGGACGTTTTCATCATTTCCATCTTCATCATAGAGAATATTATTAATTAAATGTTTAAAGTACATAGATGCCAGGCTAGGAGCATTACAAAAAGTGTTCAACTGAACCCTATAAATTATGTACTATTATTCCCATTTTATAGGTGATACATTAAGCTCAGAAAGGTTAAGTAACATGCCCCAGATTACTTGCTATAAAATGGCAAGGCTGAGCTCAAACCCAGGTCTCTTGTTTCCAAAGTCCTAAAATATTATCTAACATTGCTCCTCTTTTAGGAGAAAGGAAAGCAGTGAGGATACCCAGCTCCCTCTCCCAGGACCCAACCAGCAAGTGTCTCCAAATAATAACATTTATAGGCCAGGCACAGTGGCTCACTCCTGTAATCCCAGCACTTGGGGAGGCTAAGGCAGGTGGATCACCTCAGATCAGGCGTTCAAGACCAGCCTGGCCAACACAATAATACCCTGTCTCTACTAAAAATACAAAAATTAGCTGGATGTGGTGGCAGATGCCTGTAATCCCAGCTACTCAGGAGGCTGAGGCAGGAGAATCCCTTGAACCTGGGAGGTGGAGGTTGCAGTGAGTTGAGATCATGCCCTTGCACTCCAGCCTGGGGGATAGAGCGAGACTGTCTCCAAAATAATAATAATAATAATAATAATAATAACATATAACATTTATTAAGCACTTAAAAGATGCCTGTTAGGCTCTGCAATACATGTTTTAGATGCATTACCCTATTTGAACTTCACTACAGCCCTTTGAGGAAGGTGTTATTTTAAAGATCAGGAAACTAAGGCACAGCGAGGTTAAGAACTTGTCCAGAGATATACAGCTAGGAAGTGATGGAGGTGGGGTCTAAAGCTGGGCAGCTTCCCTTCAGAGCTTGTACCTGAAGCCACTATGTTCTTCCTCCAAATAAAAAAGGTCTGTTCCCATGCACCCCCATGGCAACCCTTCATCCCTGTCCCCCCCACCCTCCCCACTTACTGATCTCCTGTAGCCGCCGCAGATGTACCATGTCCTCAGGGGCTGGGGGGCCAGGGCCCGGTGCTGAGCACAGGAAGAGGTGATCACCACGAAGGAGGCCAAATCCTGACAGCCAGAGACCAGGGGCCGGGGCTGTATGGGAAGGGGACCGCAGCCATAGGCGGCCCAGCCGCAGCAGCCCTGGGCCCAGCAGCTGGTGGCAGCTCAGCGGGGAAAACCACTGTAGAGGCAGGGGGAGGACAGGAGAGAGGAAGATGGGGAAAGAGACAAGGAGTATGGGAGAGAGATGAGAGTGACCAGGATAGGGAAAAGCAGAGAAAAATATGAAGAGAAAGCAGAAGAAAAACAGGAATGAAAAGGGATTGGAGAGAGCAAAGGAGAGAGCCAAGGAGGAGACATGAGATGGGTGGAGAAAGACAGGAAAGAAATTCAATTCAATTCAGTTTACTCTCCCCAACATAGAGAAGACCCCTGTGTGGCAGCTTTGTACCCTTAACTGAGGTGTGGGTTTAAGAAAGAATACTCATTCTTGTGCAGTGCCATGATCATGGCTCACGGTAGCCTCGATCTCCCCCAGCTCAGGTGATCTTCCCACCTCAGCCTGCTGAGTAGCTGGACTACAGGAGCATGCCACCACACCTGGCTTTTTTGTGTAGAGATGGGGTTTTGCCATGTTTTCCAGACTGGTCTCGAATTCCTGCCTTGGCCTCCCAAAGTGTTGGGATTACAGAGTTGAGCCACTGCGCCCAGCCAAAAAGGCATACTCATTCTTTATAGCCAAAATGCTACACCTGAAGACTTACGATGCCCTAGGAAATCTCACCACCCCAGGGGGCTGGGGAGAAGCTTCATGGAGGAAAGGATGCTTGAGGTCGATTGTAAAGCAGTGCTTCTCAGACTACCTGCAGTAAAGGACCAGGGTTTTCTTCCTTTTTCCTTTTTAAAGTCCTATGATGTCACTAACCAATACTGTACTTCCTTTCTTCCTTTTATTTGAAATGGAGTTCTGCTCTTCTCGCCCAGGGTGGAGTGCATTAGTGTGATTTCGGCCCATTGCAACCTCTGCTTCCTGGGTTCACGTGATTCTTCTGCCTCAGCCTCCAGAGTAGCTGGGACTACAGGTGCCCACCACCACACACGGCTAATTTTTTATATTTTTGGTAGATACGGGGTTTCACTATGTTGGCCAGGTTGGTCTCAACCTCCTGAACAAGGAGTGAACCACCCGCCTTGGCCTCCCAAAAAATTGGGATTACAGGCATGAGCCACTTCACCCAGCTAATACTGTACTTTCATTAAAAATAGTAAAAGTGGCCAGGCTTGGTGGCTCAAGCCTGTAATTCCAGCACTTTGGGAGGTCGAGGCAGGCGGATCACCTGAAGTCAGGAGTTCGAGACCAGCCTTGCCAGCATGATGAAAGCCTGTCTCTACCAAAAATACAAAAATTAGCTGGGCATGATGGTATGCACCTGTAGTCCCAGGTACTCCGGAGGCTGAGGCAGGAGAATCGCTTGAACGCGGCAGATGGAAGTTGCAGTGAGCCGAGATCTTGCCACTGCACTACAGCCTAGGTGAGAAGAGCAAAACTCCATCTCAAAATAATAATAAAATAATAATAATAATAAAAGTGAATTGCTAGAAAATCTAGATTAAAAAATTAAGACAGACAACCCCACTCCCTTTTTATGAGACAGGGCCTCACTTTTCCAGGCTGGAGTGCAGTGGCATGATCACAGCTCACTGTAGGCTCAACCTCTGGGGCTCAAGCAATCCTCCCACTTCAGCCTCCCCAGTAGCTGGGACTACAGGTGAGCACCATCATGCCTGGCTAATTCTTTTATTTTTTTGTAGAGACAAGGTCCCACTATGTTGCCCAGGCTGGTCTCAAATTCCTGGTGTTCCCCCCATCTCAGCCTCCCAAAGTGCTGGGATTTACAGGCACCAGGCCTGGCCCAAGCCTTTTTTTTTTTTTAATAATTAGATTCAACACATAAAATTACTCTGTCAAATTGCTATAAAATATTCCTAATGCTTACTCTCAAGTTCTGTGCTTATCCTGTCATGGGCCATAACACATAGTCCATGGACTAGTATGGTGTGACAGTCTTCACAGCACCCTCCGGGTAGCACTGCCTTAAAGGATGGGATAGCTTTTTGGAAAGTGTAGATAATAATGAGAAGAGACTTAAACCTGGCTGGGAGGGCCACGACAGAGCCCTGAAAAGATATGGAGACAACGTGTTAGTGTGAGGAGTTGTAGGAGGCCTGGGAGAGGTGGGTCAAAAGCCAGAGCAGTGGAGCATTTCCCATAGAGGAGTGCCAGATGCTGCAGAGATGACCTGGTGAGGCCAGGAGACAGCCTTGGCCTTTGGAATGGGAAGGCACTGGTGACCTGCAGGGTAGCAGTTCAGGGGGGCATGGGCAGAGGAGGGCAGCTGCAAAGGGTCAAAGGGGAACTGCAGGCTGCACACGACTTTCTGACGCATTCTCGGGAGGGCAAGGAAGGCACCAGGGTGAAAAGTTGAAGATGGAACAGAGCTTAGGGAAAAGCTGTCTTAGGATGGGAGGGATTGTCGTCATCATCGTCATCATCACTACCATCATTATTATTTCAACGCCCACATACTGAGGGCTTGCTGTGTGTGGGCCTCACATGTCATTTAATCCTCAAGCCTAGGGGGTGAGTCTTTTACGCCCACTCTACAGATCTGGAAAAGCTCACAAGGCTGAGTTGTGAGACTCAAATCCTAGGATGTCTGACTCCAGGGCCTGAACTTTCAATTCTAGGAATGGCATACAGGAGGGAGATATGGGCTTATCTGAGAATGGAGAAGCTGGGAAATAGGAAGGTAGCTTTGTCTCTGGGCCTGCTGGAAAACCGGAGCAGAGGGTGGGTAGTGAGAATCAGAGGTAGCTTCTGCATGGGAAGAGGCCGTGGCACAGTGAGGTTTCAGGCATGAGCTTTGCAGAGGCCTGATTTTTAGTCCTGTGCTCCGCTGCCTCCTAGCTCTGTGACCTTGACCAAGTGAATTTGTAAACTCTAAGACTTAGTTTCCTTATATGTAGAAGCTTACCTCTGAGGGTTGTGAAAATTAAATGAGATATCAAGTGGGCAATGCTTAACACAGGGCCTGGCACAGAATAGGCGCTCAGTCACCCTTGGCTGTTAGTGGAAGGAGTGGCTGTAGGAATAAGAGAGAAGACGGGAGCATATGGGGACAAGGGAGTCATGAGCTGCTGCAGAGGGGGCTCTCCTGTCTCACCTTGCCCACAGCACTAGTCCAGGCCTCCAGACTGTCAGCTCCATCTGTGCCAAAATGCTGGATCCTCCCCCCAGTGAGGATGAGCTCAAAGGAAAAGGGGAACCTGGAGAGAAGATGAGGTCAGGGAGGCAAATGGGGCCAATGAGGGAGGCTGTTAGGCTGGAGGTTGGGAAGAGAAAAGGGGAAGCTCGGTGAGCAACGGGGGGCTGTTACCTGTCAAGGTCACCTGGGTCAGTGGGTGGGGGGCTCACACCCAGACATACAACATCCTGGGGCTGTATGAGGCTGAGGGGTTCAGGGCTGTTTTCTGATGCAAACATTTCCAGAGCTGCTCCCAGCACACACCACAGGCGAGGGGGAGCTGAGGCGGAGGGAGATAGTCAGGGGCAGCAGAGCTCTGGGCCCACCCCTTCATAGTTCCCATTTACCAGATATTTATGATATTTATTCTGTGCCAAGTCGTCTGCCTATGTATGATCCCAGTCATCTTCACAATAACCCTATGAGGTGTCATACTCAGTCCTGTTTTGCAGAAGGGGAAACTGACGCTCAGTTTCAGTAGCTTGCCCAAGACACATAGGAAGTAGCAGAGCTGGGATTTGACCCCAACAGTCTAACTTCAGAACAGACACTCTGAACTATCACTCAATGCTGCCACCTGGCATGGTCCCTCTCTCACCCCCAGGACCCCATCCCACTCCTAGGCATGGCCCTGCTTTCCAATCCAGCCCTCTCCTCCTTGTCCCTCTACAGTAAACTCAAACCCATCCACTTTCTGTCCCTGTATCCTCCCATCTCTTGGCTCCCCCTCACCATCCCGGCCCCTGCGAGGGGGTGAGGGTCCAGCTTTGTTGCTGATGGGACTGCAGTACAGGAAGCCGCTGTAAGTGGCAGGCACCACCACCTCATTGTACACACCAGGGGAGGAGTCTGCAAGGGCAAGGGGAAGTAGTCCGCTCAACCAAGTGCAATGGGATCACCTGAGCCCTCTGGGGAAGGGATGAAATGGAGGAAGACAGTGGGACCCGACTCCACTGGAAGCACAGCCAAGTAGAGCTCAAAGGAGCGGGATTCCTCACTACCCAGATTGCAAAGGAGAGAGGCAGGGAGTAATGAGATGGGGAAGCCTCTGGCCCAGCCCCTGCCCATTGCCTCTCTCCACCAGCCACCAACCTCAGGGCATGTGCCATCCTATAAAGGTCTCAGCCCAGCTGGCCTGACCAATGGAGATGAGTGTCACTAAGTTGATCACTTCTTTGAGATCAGACTGTCTCCAGGTAGACGAGTCCTGACCTATGGGTCAGCCTGTCAGGGGTGGACCAGCACTAGCACCTGGAAGATGCAGACCCTCCCTAGCCGTGACCATCATCAGTTATCTCATGACATCAGGAAACAGGCCCTGGAGGATCTGACGGTTTAGGAAACTGCCCAGGTTGGGCCACTCTGATCGGCTAATTGAGGCCCCCTGAAAGAACTGAATCACAGGCTGGGTCAGAGAATTCCTGGGATTGGGGAGAGAGGAAGCTCTTGGGGGGATGACCTGGGGGCAAGAGGCTAGGGCAGCTGCCATCGAGGGCTGGGGGGGACCAGGTCTCCTCGCCCTCGAAGGCCTCAACGCAGAGGAGCTGGGTCATGTTCTTCAGCAGGTTGGGCCCTGCCACAGCTGCACACAGTGCCTGCAGGGATGGAAGGGCCTCTGTCAGCCCCAAAAGCCAACCTGAGAGCCCTGGGGACAGTTGTATGACCGCCAAAAATAGCCCCCACCACCCAAATCTAGGCATTCCAACTCAGAGAGTATTTCCTGACCACCCCCACCCCAGATCAGCCCGGCTCTGTCTCTCCTACCTGGAGAAGCTGGCTATGATCTGGGTACTGAGGGTGGGGCTTCCGGAAGAGACCCAGCCGGTACTTTCGGGAGATGAACTCTCCCCGGGGGCCAGGGGTCGCATCTGGATGCAGTCCCTCACCTGGGGGTAGGCTCCCTGCCCAGAAGCGGTTGGCACGATTATTTCCCAGGACAATGAACAACTGTGGGATGACAAGGGGCAAAGGCAGCTGACAGGAACTCAAGTCCTCAGATGTTCCATTCCTGTCCCCAGGCTGGCCCAAGGCATGCCTCTGGATGCTCCCTTCCACCCCTCCCACCATCCCCCTCTTCCACCCCCTCACCTGCACTATCTCATTACTCCAGACACTCGTGTCCAACTTCAGGCTCTGTACCTTGGAGATCCCAGAACCCAGGGCCCGGTGCTGACCTGTGAGGGTGTGTGAGGGTGTGAGGGGCATGAGGCACTGGTGCCCTCAGCCCTCCAGTCCCAGCCCCTCTTGTTCCCCACAGGGCCTTAATGCCAGTCCTCACCTGCACACAGCTTGCAGATGACCACCCCCAAATTGACAGCAGCCCAGTCTGGTCGAGAGGCCCCACAGTCCGCACAGTGCCGGTTGGCCCGATTAGACCAGATCTTCTCAGCCACCTCGTAGTCAGACAGTGTCTCGGTTACTGCTTCCTGCAAAGCGGCCGCCCAGCTCTGACGAGCACCCCCAGACTCGGCTGTGAAGCTGAGGGGTGGACAGCCAGTTCATAGGCTTGGACCTCGCTGCCATGTCCCATCCCCTGGCCCCTCCTGCAGGAGCCACCACAAGCCACACCTGGGGCAGCCCAGACCTTTCTGATATCTTGAGCCAGTTCACTGGACTACCATCCCTGCACACCCACTGACATCCTACTGAGGAGGCCTCCAGTCCTCTGCACCCCCAGAAGTCCTCCCCAAAACGTCCCCCAGCCTTGCCTCCCACTGGTCCAGGCCCCACCTGAAGCAGCGATGGGGCGTGAGCAGGTCAAAGCTTCGACTCTTGGTCTCCCGGACACTGCAGCCCTGCAGTTCGATGAAGCAGATCCCAATGCCCAGAGAGAAGGCCTGGTGGGGTCAGGGTGGGTATCGTGAAGTCCCAGAAGGGACGAGTTCGGGCCCCTCAGCCCTGACCCAACTATCCTCACCTGCTCACTCTTGTACAGTGCCAGCTCTCCAGGGCTCAAGGCAGCAAACACCTTGGCCTTGTGTCCACGAAGCTCCAGCATGCCAGTGCGGAGGGGTCGAGGCGGCTGCGGGGGCCGGGGGTGGCCCTGGAGGCGCTGTTCCTTCAGGCAGGACTGCAGTGTGGAGCACCATGTGTCCCGCTGAGCTGGTGGGGATGGAGAGGCAGGTCATTGGCTGTTGCTCACACAGCCTCCCTCCCTCCCTCCTGCCCTGACCCAGGGGGCTGTGGCCCTCACCCTCACTCTCTGTGCGGAACACGAACACCCTCTGGCCGGTGATGACCTGGAATTTGTTGTCCTTGCTGCTGCGGGTCATCTCAATGGCAGTCAACGGGACCACACCCTTAGGGAAGGGGTCCTGGAGAGAGAGCTCAATGACCCATGGGGACAGGAATTGAGCCATGCATACCAACCCCTGGGTCCTGCACCCGGTTTTATGAGATTGGCATTCAATCCACAAGCAGTGGGTACAGCTGCTAAGCCAGCTACTTTAAATGCTGACATCAGTAATGCAGTCACCACCTCCCCACCATGGGCTTCCCTCCTTCCAATTCTGAGCCCCTCTCAGCCTTCCCTCTCCCTCATCTCCATGTCACATCTCCCAGCCCCCCACCTTGTCACTGCCAAAGTACATCAGACTCCTCCCGTTGAACTGCACAAAGCGTCTCTGGAAGACATAGTTTCTGAGAAAAGAAGGAGCCAAGATCAGTATTTGGGGTTGCACAGGGTTACGGGGATCATAGGGTCTGGAGGCACTTGGGGCCTGTCACCCGAAACCACCTCCCAGCCTCTCACTTCTCCCTCCCTTCCCCTCCCAGCGCCCACCCCTGAGGGGAGAGCTTGTCTAGCCAGCCACTGAGCAGGGGCATGGGGCGGTCTGCTGAGAAGGAGAAGCTGGCATAGGGTGAAATGAGGTCATCACTGGTCTCCTCTGTGTCCAGGGTGGGCGGTGAAAGGGTGGAGTCTCCAGGTAGCTCAAGGCTGGCATAGCCAGCGTCCTCCCGTGCCTCCAGATCCTGCCTGCTGAGCCTTGTAGGGGCCAAGACAGGGAGGGACACGTATTAGACAAGTACCCTGGATACCCTCTTTGTAATTTCTCCACCCTACTCATATCACCTAATAATAGAATGCCTGGCAGGTACTGGATCTGCTTTTCTTTTTCTTTCTTTCTCTTTCTTTCTTTCCTTCCTTCCTTCCTTCTTTCCCTCCTTGCTTCCTTCTTTCCTTCCTTCCTTCCTTCCTTCCTTCCTTCCTTCCTTCCTTCCTTCCTTCCTTCCTTCCTTTTCTTTCTTTCTTTCTTTCTTTCTTTTTCTTTCTTTTTCTTTCTTTCTTCTTTCCCTTCCTTCCTTCCTTTCTTTTCTTTCTTTTCTTTTGAGATGTAGTTTTGCTCCATTGCCCAGACTGGAGTACAATGGTGCAATCTTGGCTGACCGCAACCTCTGCCTCCCAGGTTCAGGTGATTCTCCTGCCTCAGCCTCCCTAGTAGCTGGGATTACAGGCATGCACCACCACATCCAGCTAATTTTGTATTCTTAGTAGAGATGGGGTTTCTCCGTGTTGGTCAGGCTAGTCTTGAACTCCCGACCTCAGGGGATCCGCCCGTCTAGGCCTCCTAAAGTGCTGAGATTACAGGTGTGAGCCACCTCTTTTGAGACAGGGTTTTTCTCTCTCTCTCTGCTGCCCAGGCTGAGTGCAGTGGTGCAATCATGGCTTACTGCAGCCTTGATCTTCTGGGCTCAAGGGATCCTCCCACCCTTAGCAGCTGGGACTACAGGCATATACAGGCCACCACACCTGACTAATTTTAAAATTTTTATCTTTAGTAGAGATGAGGTCTCGCTATGTTGCCCAGGCTGGTCTCAAACTCCTGGGCTCAAGTGATGCTCCCGCCTTAGTGTCCCAAATTGCTGGGGTTACAAGTGTGAGCTACCGTGCCCAGCTTGAATCTGCTTTTCAAACAAGAGAATAGGGAGGTTCAGAACCCAAAAGATTACCATGGAGCTGCTTCCCTAAGAATACTTGAAATTTTTATTGGGAAAATTTCAGTCCATTTCCTGTGCCATTAGTATGACTTGGATGGAAATGATTGGGAAGGGCTGTGTGGATGGCTCCCTGTCATGGTTGTCCATGGCTAATCAATATGTCTTGGCTCTTTCTCCAGAAAGTTCTTGACTGCTCCCTGGACCAAGTTCCCATCAACTTGGGTGATGCAAATTGCCTAACTGGCTACCTGCTTTCACTCTTGCCCTCTCTCCCACAATCATTTTCCCACAGCCACCAGAGTGCTCTTTTTAAAATGGAGATGAGGCCAGGTGCAGTGACTCACACCTGTAATCCTGGCACTTTGGGAGGCCAAGGCAGGCTGATCACAAGCTCAGGAGATCAAAACCATTCTGGCCCAACATGGTGAAACCCCGTCTCTACTAAAAATACAAAAATTAGCTGGGTGTGGTGGCATGTGCCTGTAATCCCAGCTACTCAAGAGGCTGAGACAGGAGAATCACTTGAACCCGGGAGGCGGAGGTTGCAATGAGCTGAGATTGCATCATTGCACTCCAGCCTGACAACAGAGCAAGACTCTGTCTCAAAAAAAAAAAAAAAAAAAAAATGCAGATGAGACCATTTTACTTCCCTGCAGGAAGCCCTTCAATAACATCCCATTGCACTTAGTTAGACCCAAATTCCAATGGGCTGCAAGAACTTGTACAGTGAGGCCCATGGCCACTCCCCTGACCTCATCCTGTGTTGCCCCAGCCCTTGCTTACAGCCACATTCTCCTTTCTGTTTCAGGGCCTTTGCACATGCTCTTCCCTCTACCTGGAACTTGCCTCCTTCCATGATTCCCTGGGCTGCTTTTTCTCATCCTTCAGGTCTTTGCTTATGTCGTCTTCTCAGAGATGCCTCCCTTAACTACCCTGAGTAGATTCCTCTATTATTCTCTATCACTTTCCAGGGGTTCTCAACCCTAACAGCACAAAATCACTTGGGAAACATTAAAAAATATCAGTACATGGGCTCTACACCAGACACTTAAATGTGAATCTCTGGGAGTAGAGCCCAGGCACTTGTAGTTTTAAAAGTTCCTCAGCCTATGATACAGGTAAGGTTGGGAACTGCTACTCCAACTTCTGTGTTTCCTACTTCACTGAGAAATTGAAGTAGTCAGATGAGGACCCCCGCAGACTCCCAGTGCCATGTTTACCCAATTTCACACACATCTTCTGTCTTCCTCCTGTGACTATAATAAACACCCCTATCTAAAGCCAGATCCTCCTCTGTGCACTTAATCCTATTTCTCTCACCTATGCAGTCACTCTAGACACCCCCCACTCTCCTCTCCCCTACATAACTAACTGTCCCTCCCAGATCATTCCTATTTACCTACAAAGCTACGTAACATCGCACCCAATAAAACAATCTTTTCTTGGCTCTACTTCCACTAGCAACAATCGTTCCAACTCTCTGCTCTTCTTTACAGAAAAATTACTCAAAAGACACTCTCTATACATTTCTGTTCTCTCTTAAAACCCACTCTGATTGGGCTTTCACTCCATTACTTCGAGACTACACCTGTCAAGATTCTCAGTCACCTCCAATTCCAAGGGTTAATTGTAAGTCCTCTCATAAACAGCAGCAGACCCCTCAGCCGCATAGGACATAGCTGGCTTCTCCCTTCTTCTCCTACTTTCTTCACTTTGCTCCTATGACATCACATTCTCTGGCTTTCTACTTTGCTGTCTATTTCTCTTCTGTCTGTTTTGCAGATTCTTCCTCTTCTCCCAAACCTCTAGATATGGGAGTGCACGAGGGCTTTGATTTTGGTCCTCTTCTCTATCTGGACTCACTCACAGCTCTATGCACCCATCTAAGTGCTGACAACTCCCAAGTTTAGGTCTCTAGCTCCGACCTCTCCCCAGACTCTAGACTGGTCTATCTAGTGGTCTATTCTTCATCTCTTCTTGAAGGCATAACTTACACCTCAAACAACACGTCCAGAACTGCACCCCCAATCTACCCTCACCTCCCACCTGCCTTAGCACAGTCTTCCCCATCTCAGACCATGGCAACTCCAGGAACTCTCAGGTGCTCAGGACAGTGCTGTCCAGCAGAAGTCAATGTGAACCAAGTATGTAATTTTAAATTTTCTAGTAGCCACATTTAAAAAAATTAAAAGAAACAGCTGAAACTAATTTTAATAATATATTTTATTTAACCCAATATATCCTAAACATTAACATTTTAGTATATAATCAACATAAAAATTACTAATTTATGTTCATATTAGTTATATTCATCCAGTATTGCTTTTTCTCATATTGTCTTTGAAATCCAGCAGGTGTTTTACATTTATTGTGCATCTCAATGGAGACTAGCCACATTTCATAGGCCCAGTAGTCACGTGTGGCTAGTGGCTACCATACTGGTCAACACCAACTCAGACGGAAGCCCTCAAAGTCATTTTTCATTGCTCTTTTTTCTCACGGAAGAATGGAGAGGCCAATTGACAGTTTGCCTTCATAACAGAGCCACTTCTCATCATCTCCACTACTAACACTATACTCTGAGGTCTCTCACCTACATTACTGCAAAAACCTCCCAACTGGTCTCTCTGTTTCTTCTCCTTTTGCCCCTACAGACCGCTCTCCACACAGCAACCCAAGGAATCCCTTTATAAAGTCAAAACTCCTCCAATGGCTTCCCATTTTACATAGAGTAAAAGCCAAAGTCCCTACAAGCTCTAACCTTATCTGGCCTCTTATTTTTGTTTTTTCGTTCATTTGTTTTTTTTTTTTGGTTTTGAAACAGGGTCTCACTCTGTTGCCCAGGCTGGAGTGCAGTGGCATGATCTCACTGCAACCTCCGCCTCCTGGGTTCAAGCAATTCTCCTGCCTCAGCTTCCCCCTAGTAGCTAGGACTACAGGTGTGCACCACCACTCCTGGCTATTTTTTGTATTTTTAGTAGAGATGGGGTTTCATCATGTTGACCAGGCTGGAAGTGAACTCCTTACCTCAGGTGATCCTCCCACCTCGGCCTCCCAAAGTGTTGGGATTACAGGCATGAGCCACTGCGCCAGGCCCTTAACTGGCCTCCTTAACCTCTCTGACTTCATTCCTGCCATTCTTCCCACCCTGGCCCATCTGCCCCAGCCAAGCTGCCCTGGCCTCCTCACTGCTCCTGGATCCCCTTGTGCACCCACCCGCCTTGAGGCCTCTGTTCCAGCCACTCCCCCTGCCTGGAGCACTCTTCCCCCACATATCTTCATGGCTAACTCCTTCAGCTCCTTCGAGTTTTTAATCAAATGTCATCTTAATGTTCTGCTAACTGTAAACGAAAAATCACAGTCCACCCATTTTATCCCTCAGCCCTCCCTCAACCTTTTTTTTTTGTGAGACGGAGTCTTGCTCTGTCACTCAGGCTGGAGTGCAGTGGCACTATCTTGGCTCACTGCAACCTCCACCTCCCAGATTCAAGCAATTTTCCTGCCTGAGCCTCCTGAGTAGCTGGGATTACAGGTGCCTGCCACTGTGCCCAGCTAATTTTTTTGTAGTTTTAGTGGAGCCGGGATTTCACCATGTTGGCCAGACTGGTCTTGAACTCCTGACCTCGTGATCCGCCTGCTTCGGCCTCCCAAAGTTCTGGGATTACAGGTGTGAGCCACTGCGCCCAGCTCTTTTTTTGTAGTTTTTTTTTTCCCTCTAAGTCACTGCTACCTCAGCCTCCCGAGTAGCTCAGATTACAGGCGTCCACCACCACGCCTGGCTAATTTTTGCATTTTTAGTAGAGTTGGGGTTTCACCATGTTGGTCAGGTTGGTCTTGAACTCCTGACCTCATGATCTGCCTGCCTCAGCCTCCCAAAGTGCTGGGATTACAGACGTGAGCCACTGCACCCGGCCAGTCCCCCAGCCCTCTTACTCTGCTTTATTTTTTCCATGGCACTTAACACCTTTTAACATTCTATAGTATTTAATATATTATGTTTATTGTTAATGGATTATATCCCCACAAGGGCAGGGAATTCTGTGTACACTGATCTATGCCAAGCGTCTACATCTGGCATATGATAGTTGCTCAATAAATATTTGTTGAATGAACAAACGAAAAATACTTCTCCTGGCCAGGCACGGTAGCTCATGCCTGTAATCCCAGTACTTTGGGAGGCCAAAGCGGAAGGATCACCTGAGGTCAGGAGATCGAGACCAGCATGGCCAACGTGGCGAAACCCCATCTCTACTAAAAATACAAAAATTAGCCAGGTGTGGTGGCATGCACCTGTAATCCTAGTTACTCGGAAGCCTGAGGCAGAAAAATCACTTGAACCCAGGAGGCAGAGGTTGCAGTGAGCCGGGATCATGCCAGTACACTCCAGCTTGGGCAACACACTCCATCTCAAACAAACAAACAAAAAATCACAAAGAATTCTGGGGACCACTTGCACAGCTGACCATTTAAACCTGGAAAATCTCCCATACAGAATAATTCTGCTTAAAACTTCAAGGAGTGTGCTGTGTGACAGAGTGAGACTCTGGCTCAAAAAAAAAGAAAGAAAGAAAAGAAAAGCACTTCTCCCTATTTTCCATTATATGAGTTGATACATCATGGCTACCACCAACTCACCTGCTCCTCCCTCCCATCACTTCCCTACTTAGTACTCACCTGTGTTCAGCCCTGTCCTGACAAGCACTTCTGCCCTCTCTTCTGTCGGGGGCCCCTGGAGTCCCCACAGGCTGGACACCATAGTACAGGCAACCAGGATCCATGATGTGCACTGGCAGGAGGAGAGGGGGATGTACAGGGAAGAGGAGATCGCTGGGAGTGTATGAGATCCTGAGGGTACTATCCCTCTCCCCGCAACCTGTGATAACCCAGTTACCTGTGCCTGTTGTGGGCCTGAGGGCAGGGATGGGGGCAGCGGTTTGGGAGCTGTCTGGGGCCCTGAAGGGAAAGATCTGTTGGTTACTTAGGAAGAGAGGAGGAAGAACAAGCCTTCATGCCCAGCTCCCCACCTCCGTCCCCTTCATGCCCTCCTCCCCACTCCTCCAGCATCAGCCCCCAGGGAGCCAACCCTACTCACTTGTCCTGTGCTGCCTGTGCCCTGCCTCTTAAGTCCAGGCCAAAGTAGATGGAATTAGGCATCATCTCTACAGTACTTAGGGCTGAAGACTGCTCAGAGGAGGAAGTGGGGAGAGGAGGGGGCCTTGGGCTGGGCTCTGGGCTCCTGGACACTCCTGGTCCCCAGAGGGCTGGGCTCAGCCCAGGTCTCTGATTGGTGGCAGGACCACTGAGTCCACCAAACACCGTCCTGGGCTTCGGCACGGGCTTGGGGGGCTGGGCTTGGGGGGCTGGGCTGGGGGATGGTTCCATGGCACTATCTGATTTGGGATCCAGGGAGACCTCTGCGGTGCCTGTCTGCAGCAGGCGCAGAATGCGTTTCCGGTGCCCTGTGGCGCTGATGCCCAACTGCTTCAGCTCCTCGTGGCCCAGGCCCCGAGCTGCACCTGCTGTAGCCAGGCCATGCCGTCGGAACGTGTCTGCATACTGCTCCAGGTGCACCGTGGCCAGCCACACAGCGATGTCCAGGTCCTGAGGGGCAGCCATGGGGGCTCAGGCCATTGCTGGGGGGAGGGGCAGGGTGAAGGGAGGGCTCAGGCTGAGATTCCCCCTCCCTGCCCCAAAGTCTGGGGCCTGGACAGTGAGCAGTAGCCTCCAATCTTTCTCCAAAGAAAGATCCTGAAAGGCCTGTGATCTGGAAGCAGAGCTATCCCAGAACAACAGAAATGGCTCTCTACTTAGGGGAGAGGCTTCATTTGAAGTGGAGGAAACTGAGGCCCACAGAGGGGAAGGGGCTTGCCCCAGGCTCACAGCAAGTCAGTGCTAGTGTTGGACCCCCAGCTTCTGCCCACCCTGGGTCTGGGTCAAAGCTCTGCCCCCGCCTGACTGCACATCCAGCTGAGTAAGCATGGGACAAGACGCTAGAACGCTGCGGGGGCAGAGTGAGGTAGGGAGGTGTGGAGAAGGGGCCAATGATGCGGCCAGATCAGCTGTGGACCAAGGGGAGGGGGCCGCTTAGGTAGGAGGAAGGAGGTGCAGACCCCACTCCCTCTTGTTTCCAGAGCTGAGGTGTATGCAGGCCTGCCATCCTAATCCTGGTTGTTCCAGTCCCTCCTCCCCTTCCACCTATTGTCTCTGCTCAGACTTCCTTCCTGTCCCTCCAGCCCTGGCCGCCCCCACATCCTGCCTGCCGTGGTCAGGCTACCCAGAGAGCCCTAACCAGTCCTAACATGTGGGGTCCCGGCCCTGGGTGGAGGCTACTTTAAGAATAAGGATGGGGGCGGAGAACCAGGCCAGAGAGATGAAGGACCAGAGGTCAGGGGTACTCCAGAGGCTTCTGGACTCTCCATCCACCCGCAGCACGTTCACATGCTGTTCATATGTGTGTGCACATGCCTTGCAGCGACTCGGCAGTGCGAAATGCCATCCCCCCACCTCTGCTTTCTCAAAGCCTTCCTTTTCTGAGCCTGCCTTTTCCCTGCCCATTCCCTTGGGCTCAGGTCTCTGTGCTCCGTCCCCTTCCGCTGGCCTGACCCTAACCCTGGTCTATTTGGTAGATCTATCTCTAATTCTGTGGCCCCTGAGTTTTATCTCTGCCTTGTCCCTGTCCCTGCCCCCCTCCAACTCA
>PVKP010042866.1:0-17783 GCA_004027715.1 Plecturocebus donacophilus
AAAAAAAAAAAAAAAAAGGAGATGATACACATGAAGTCCCCAGGGAATGTTTGCCAGTCTTGTCACCTCACCTCATCCTCCCCATAAACCTGGAAGTAATGATGACCATTGTACATAGTTGACAGACAGGGGAAACTGAGGCTCAGAAAGGCAAAACATGAGGTCACTCACCCAGGGTCCCCTGGCTCTTTCAGCTCATAAATGGGAATGAGGCTGGGCACAGTGGCTCATGTCTGTAATCCCAGCACCTTGGGAAGCCAAGGCAGGCAGATCACAAGGTCAGGAGATCAAGACTATTCTGGCCAACATGGTGAAACCCTGTCTCTACTAAAAGTACAAAAATTAGCCAGACGTGCTGGCAAGCACCTGTAGTCCCAGCTACTCGGGAGGCTGAGGCAGGAGAAGGGCTTCAACCTGGGAGGTGGAGGTTGCAGTGAGCCGAGATCATACCACTGCACTCCAGCCTGGGCAACAGAGCAAGACTCCATCTCTAAGTAAATAAATAGGAGGGGACTATTGAAACTCACACTCTTGGTTCCAAGCACGCGTGTTCCACTAAGACTTGGTGCCTCCCATATTGCTGTGAACACCATCGTGCAGGACATAAGAACGAGGCCTCTCCCACCTGTGGGGGTGGCAGAAAAGCATGAGCGCCCCAGCTCAGCAGCGCTAATCCGCTCCCTCATCCTCTCCACACAGCATGGCTCTCTCAACCGGTACCACAACAGCCACCCGCTTCGGGAGCGGGCTCGGAAGCTGTCACAGGGCATCCTCATCATCCGGTAAGGCCCGGCATCACCTGAGGATGCCACCGTCCTGCCCCCTTCCTTCAGTCTCAAGGAGAATTCAGTACCCATTGGCCCAGTGCTGCAGGGCCTTCATTCCATAATGTGGAAAGTCACGGTATGAGTCTGTTACTGCCACGTAACAAAACAAGCATTTGTTACTGCTCACATGTCTACAGCTCAGCAAAACACCCCCGCTGGGGCTGGAAGAGCTGGGCAGGGCTGGGCAGGGCTAGGCTGGGCTGATCTGGGCTGGGTTCCCATGTGTTTCAGAGCTGGCTGGCTGAGGACTGGCTGGTCTAGTGGGGCCTTGACCTGTATAGCTGGACTCTGCTCCGTGTTGGATCTCATCCTGTAGCAGGCCAGCCTGGACTTGATCCCACAGGACTCTCAAAAAAGACAGTGATCGTGGCTGAGTGCAGTGGCTCACTCCTGTAATCCCAGCCCTTTGGGAGGCCAAGGTGGGTGGGTCAGCTGAGGTCAGGAGTTTGAGACCAGCCTAGCCAACAAGGTGAAACCCCATCTCTACTAAATATACCAAAGTTAGCCAGGCGTGGTGGCTCGCACCTGTAATCCCAGCTACTGGCGAGGCTGAGGAAAGAGAATCACCTGAACCTGGGAGGCAGAGGTTGCAGTGAGCTGAGATCATGCCACCACACTCCAGCCTGGGCAACAGAGTGAGATTCAGTCTCAAAAAAAAAGAAAAAAGCCAATAATCACACCTGTAATCCCAGCACTTTGGGAGGCTAACATAGAAGAGGATCACTTCAGCCCAGAAGGTCGAGGCTGCAAGTGAGCCGTGATTGTGCCACTCCACTCCAGCCTGGTCAACAGAGTGAGACCCTAGCCAAAAAAAAAAAAAAATTAAGAGTAAATAAATAAAGGGAAAGCTATCTCACTGCTCTTAAATGGAAAGCTAGGATCGCATATCATACAAATAACTGTGATAAAGAAATACAGGGATAACACAGCAGCTTTTCTAAACTTGAATCAGACACAACTGCCTGGGGACTGCACCCTGAAAACTGCTTCCTCCTTTGTTCAGAAGTTGGTTTTGCTGACGTGGTGAGGTATTAAAACAGCACCAGTCAGGCACAATGGCTCATGCCTGTAATTCCAGCACTTTGGGAGGCCAAGGCTGGTGGATCCCTTGAGGCTGAGTTGGAGAACAGCCTGGCCAACACAGAGAAACTCTGTCTCTACTAAAAATAGAAAAAATTAGCCGGGTATGGTGGCACACACCTATAATCCCAGCTACTTCGGAGGCTGAGGCAAGAGAATCGCTTGAACCCAGGAGGCAGAGGTTGCAGTGAGCCAGGATCGTGTTACTGCACTCCAGCCTGGGGTACAGAGCGAGACTGTCTCAAAAAAAAAAAAAGGCCAGGCGCAGTGGTTCACACCTGTAATCCCCCCAGCACACTTTGGGAGACCAAGGCAGGCAGATCATGAGGTCGGAGTTTAAGACCAGCCTGACCAACGTGGTGAAACCCTGTCTCCACTACAAAAATTAGCTGAGCATGGTAGCACGCACCTGTAGTCCCAGCTACTCAGGAGGCTGAGGCAGGAGAATTGCTTGAACTCGGGAGGCAGAGATTGCAGTGAGCCAAGATCGCACCATTGCACTCCAGCCTGGGAGACAAAGGAAGACTGTCTCAAAAAAAAAAAAAAAACGCAGCATCACCCAAGAGCGGCTGTCCCTGGACCCGGTCAGTCTGCTGTAGAGCAGGGCGGGAGGTTCCCACTCAGTTACAGTGGCTGCGATTCTTTCTCCTCGTATCCATTTCCTGTGTAATGTGAGTGCAGCAACTCCCATGAGGTGGGAGCAGTTGAATGCCCCACCCCTCAAATCACAACCACAACTGGAGTCACAGGTGTGGAGACCCAGCGAGTGTCCAAGTAGACGAGTGCGAGTAAGATCCCGTCTGTCGTTGCAGGTTTGAGATGCCGTATAACATATGGTGCGACGGCTGTAAGAACCACATCGGCATGGGTGAGCCCCGCCCACCCCGCCCCTGCATTCCCGCAGACATCAGACCCCCAAACTGCTGGGCGCCGCCAGGTGGGGGTGGGAGGGTCCCAATCGGGCATGAAGGAGGAGACAGGCACACAAGTGACTGGCTGGCTGTGGAAGCCCCTCTGCAGAGGGATTAGGAAGCCGGGCTCGGGCTGCCAATCCCGTCTCTGACTCCTCCTAGTTGGGGAGCTCTCAGCAAGTGACAGTGAGCCTCTTTGTGCCTCAGTTTAACCATCTGCAACATTCAGATGGCAATGAAATAGCCACCCCCACCCTACCCCCTTCCAGGTGTTCGTTACAACGCAGAAAAGAAGAAGGTGGGCAATTACTACACAACCCCCATCTACAGGTAAGGGCGGCTTGGGAGCAGGCCGGGTGGCCACAGGGCAAGGGACTACAAAGAGCCGGGGTGGGAGGGAAGCCGTTCCCTGCAGGACTCTGCTGGAAACCGCCCTGGTTTCTCAATCAGGGCATTCTCCCAGCTCCAACCCTCCACAGCTCCCACTTTCCTCAATAAAAGCCCAAGTCCTCTCCCTGGCTCACAAGGCCCTGCACACTCTGCCCATCCTTCCTCCACCCGAACCTCCTCCCACTGTCCCCCTCATTAATTGGCCTCCGCACTGTCCCTCACACACCCTATGGACACACCCACTTCTGTGCTTTTAACTGGAATGCTCTTCCCCAGGTAGCTCCAAGGCTCCTCCCTCACCTGGGGTTTCTGCTCAAACACCACCCCTCAGAGACACCTTTTCTGGTTTTTTGAGTTTTTTTTTTTGGACGGAGTTTTCACTCTTGTCACCCAGGCTGGAGTGCAGTGGCATGATCTTGGCTCACTGCAACCTCTACCTTCCAGGTTCAATCGATTCTCCTGCCTCAGCCACCCGAGCAGCTGGGGTTACAGGCATGTGCCCCACCAAGCATGGCTAATTTTTTGTATTTTTAGTAGAGACGGGGTTTCACCATGTTGGCCAGGCTGCTCTTGAACTCCTGACCTCAGGTGATTCCCTCCACCTCAGCCTCCCAAAGTGTTGGGATTAGAGGCATGAGCCATTGTGCTCGGCTCAGAGACATCTTTTCTAAAGTAAGACTGAACACCAGTTGCTTGTGCTCTTGCTGTCAAGATGGCCCCTACTGGAACATCAGCCTGTCCACAAGCAGGTTGGCTTCTCCACTACTCAGCAATGTCCCCAGCAGCTGGCACTGAGCCTGCCACAGAGAAGCCTGTCTTGGGTGGGTTTGTAGAATAAAATAAGTAATGGACAAATGAATGGATGAACAAATGATGAATGAATTAACAAATGGATAGATGAGCAAATGAATGTATGAATTAATTTAACAAATGAATCAGTGAACCAACAAACAAATGCATTAATGAATGAACAAATAAACTAATTATTGAATGAACTTAAAAAACGGATGCGGTGGCTCATGCCTGTAATCCCAGCACTTTGGGAGGCCAAGGCAGTTGGATCACCTGAGGTCAGGAGTTCGAGACCAGCCTGGTCAACATGGTGAAACCCTGTCTCTACTAAAAATACAAAAAAATTAGCTGGGCATGGTGGCAGTGCCTATAATCCCAGCTGCTCGGGAGGCTGAGGCAGGAAAATCACTTGAACCTGAGAGACAGAGGTTTCAGTGAGCTGAGACTGCACTGCTGCACTCCTGGGTGACAAGACTGAAACTCCCATCTTAAAAACAAAACATAAAATGGATGAGTGAATGAATGAATGAATGAATGAAAGAACAGATGAATGAACAAATGAATAAGCCAACCGCAGCTCCACTGATAGAGGGTCCATTCTGGGTGCCCGGATGTGCCCCTTTTGCGCATGGCTCTACACAGTACACAGTGGGTACTCAGTGAGTTCTTGTCAAATGAATCTTGTCCATTGGGTGGAAGGAAGCCGGCAGAGGTGACAGGGCTGTCCTGGGGCACAGCCTCCTGCCTTCTGCCCACTGCTCCCTCCCAGGTTCCGGATGAAATGCCACCTCTGTGTCAACTACATCGAGATGCAGACGGACCCGGCCAACTGCGACTACGTGATCGTGAGTGGCGCCCAGCGCAAGGAGGAGCGCTGGGACATGGCAGACAATGAGCAGGTGCTGACCACAGGTGAGCGCCACCCACTTACCTGCCTGGGGGCCCCGGCTCTGAGTCTGCGCCGGGGCCCCAAGGCCCAGCCGAGCTCTGGTCGTTGCAGAGCATGAGAAGAAGCAGAAGCTGGAGACGGACGCCATGTTCCGGCTGGAGCACGGCGAGGCCGACCGGAGCACGCTCAAGAAGGCGCTGCCCACGCTCAGCCACATCCAGGAGGCCCAGAGCGCCTGGAAGGACGACTTCGCCCTCAACAGCATGCTGCGGAGACGGTTCCGGGTGAGCGGGGCTCCAGCCCAAGGTCGGCGGGGGGACGCACGGGGGGCCCAGGCCCGGGCCAGCCCTCGCCCCACTGCATCCTAGCTATGAGCGGACCACTGTACCTTCTGAGCCTCAGTTTACCTGTCTGCCACATGGTGATCATGCCCTGTCTTAATCCATTCCAGCTGATGTAATAAAAAAAAAAAACACAGACTGGGTAATTTATAAATAGTAGAAATCTGGCTGGGCATGGTGACTCATGCCTACAATCCAGCACATTGGGAGGATCACCTGATGCCAGGAGCTCAAGACCAGCCTGAGCAGCATAGTGAGACCCGCCCTCCCCACCCCCCGCCCCCCGCATCTCAAAATTTAAAAAGAAAAAATAGAAATTTAACTTCTTTTTTTTTTGGGAGACAGTGGGTGTCTCACTCCGTCACCCAGGCTAGAGTGCATTGGTGCAATCTTGGCTCACTGCAGCCTCCACTTCCTGGTTCAGGTGATCCTCCTGCCTCATCCTCCAGAGTATTTTTAATAGTGACAGGATTTCACCATGTTGGCCAGGCTAGTCTCCTAGCCTCATATGATCCACCCGCCTCGGCCTCCCAAAGTGCTAGGATTACAGGTGTGAGTCAGTGCACCTGACCTGGCCACCACATTTTAAATGGAACCTCCCAGCCCACCCCCTACGCGCCTGTCCTGCATTTTTTTTTCTCCTTATCACTGACCACTAGAAGGTCAGCTCCACCCCAACAAGGGTTTTTCTCTGCCTGCTGCTGTGTCCCCAGTGTCTAGAACAAAGCCTAGCACAAGGTGGGTGTCCCAGAAGTATCTGTGGAATGAGGCCACGTGTGGTGGCTCACACCTGTAATCCTAGTGCTTTGGGAGGCTCAGGTGGGAGGATTGTTTGAGGCCATGCTTTGGAGACCAGCCTGGGCAACATAGTGAGACCCCATCTCTACAACAAACATTTTTTTATTTTTTTTGAGACAGTCTCCCTCTTTCGCCCAGGCTTCAGTGCAGTGGTGTGATCTCAGCCCACTGCAACCTCCATCTCCCGGGCTAACTCAATTCTCCTGCCTTAGCCTCCTGATTAGCTGGGACCACAGGCACATGTGTCCAGGCCCAGATAATTTTTGTATTTTTAAGAGACAGGGTTTTGCCATGATGGCCAGGCTGGTCTCAAACTCCTAGCCTCAAGGGATCCACCCGCCTCGGCCTCCCAAAGTGCTGGGATTACAGGTGTGAGCCACCGCGCTCAGCCTCTACAAAAATAAACTTTTTAATTAGCTGGGCGTGGTGGTGCACACCTGTAATACTTGCTACCTGGGAGGCTGAGATGGGAGAATCACATGAGCCCAGGAGTTGGAGGCTGCAGTGAGCCATGATTGTGCCGCTGCACTCCAGCCTGGGTGACAGAATGAGACCCTGTCTCAAAAAAGAAAAGTAAATTGGGCCGGGCATTGTGGCTCAAGCCTGTAATCCTAGCACTTTGGGAGGCCAAGGTCGGTGGATCACCTGAGGTCAGGAGTTCAAGACCAGCCTGGCCACCATGGTGAAACCCCATCTTAAAAAAAAAAAAAAGAAAAGTAAATTGAAGTCCAGGCATGGTGGCTCATGCCTGTAATCCCAGCACTTTGGGAGGCTGAGGCAGGTGTATCACAAGGTCAGGAGTTCCAGACCAGCCTGACCAACATAGTGAAACCCGGTCTGTACTAAAAATACAAAAATTAGCCAAGTGTGGTAGTGTACACCTGTAATCTCAGCTACTCAGGAGGCTGAGGCAGGAGAATAATTTGAACTGAGGAGATGGAGGTTGCAGTGAGCCAAGATTACACCACTGCACTCCAGCCTGGGCAACAGAGCAATACTCTGTCTCAAAAAAAAAAAAAGTAAAGTAAATGGAGACGCCAAGAGCTGGAGCAGTGCCCACTAGCCCACAGAGGAGCCGGCTCTGACACAACTGCTGTCTCCGGTGTTCTTGGCCCTGACACAGGAAAAGAAAAAAGCCATCCAGGAGGAGGAGGAGAGAGACCAGGCCCTGCAGACCAAGGCGAGCCTGACCATCCCGCTGGTCCCGGAGACAGAGGATGACCGCAGGCTGGCAGCCCTGCTGAAGTTCCACACCCTGGACTGTGCGTGGGGAGCCAGGGGAGGGGGGAAGTAGGCAGGGAGGCTCACAGTTGCCTGGAGATGGGGGCGTTCCTCAGCCATGAGTGGACTCTGGTCTAGCAGAGGGCCGCCCCTGAAATGCCCTCTCTTTTCCTCCAGCCTACGAGGACAAGCAGAAGCTCAAGCGGACCGAGATCATCAGCCGCTCGTGGTTCCCCTCCACCCCCGGGTCCGGCTCCAGCAGCAAGGTCAGCGGCGTCCTGAAGAAGCTGGCGCAGAGCCGCAGAACGGCACTCGCCACCTCCCCCATCACCGTGGGGGACCTGGGCATCGTGCGGCGGCGGTCTCGGGACGTCCCAGAGAGCCCCCAGCATGTGGCCAACACCCCCAAGTCTGAAGAACCACGGGTACCAGAGGAGACTGCGCAGGACAAGCCCGTGTCCCCCGGAGACTGTCCTCGGGAAACAGCTGAGACCTCTAAGTGCAGCCGGCCGAAGGGGCAGGAAGAGAGTTGTCAGGACAAGCCCCTGTCCCCAGCAGGCTCCTCCCAAGAAGCAGCTGACCCCCCAGACACGCGGCACCCCTGCAGCCTCGGTTCTTCCCTCGTGGCAGACTACTCCGACTCGGAGAGTGACTGAGAGATCCCCATCCTGGGGACTGGACCTGCTCCAGAGGCCGCGACACACCCAGGAGGCCCCTCACAGACTGAAGGCCCTCTGCTTGCCCACCGGCCCTGGGAGAGCTCAGAGGCCGTCCCCTCCCCAGACCTCGCCTTCCTGCAACCGTGGAGTTGTTATTTATTTGGTCCTGGTGAGGATGTTTGTGCCTTGTCGGACTTCGTACATTAAAGCCCTGTTTCTTTTTCCCTGTCTTGGGTTATTAGACCGGCCCTGCGGCTGCCCCCAACTCCCTCCACTTGACCAAGCTTGGCAGGCCTCTCATCAGCAAATGCTGGTATAGGGTCATAGTTATGATCACGGATGTGGTCCCCACCCAGAGTAACGAGTCTCAAGGTGGTGCTTCAGGTTGGCCAGGAATCAGGGCAGACTTCCTGGAGGAGGCAGCGTGGGCCGAGTGTGAAGGGTGAAAAGGGGGCCAGGCAACAGAAACTATACACAGAAGATCAGGGAGGAGGCACACAGGGTACCCAAGATGTGTGCCAGATGCAGCAGAGGCTGGAGCACACATATGTGAGATGTTTATTATCCCCAGCCTGTGGAAAAGCCTTCCGTGCATGTTACTTTTAGGATTTTGTTTTTGAGACTGAGTCTTGCTGTGTCGCCCAGGCTGGAGTGCAGTGGTATGATCTGGGTTGACTGCAACCTCCACCTCCTAGGTTCAAGTGATTCTTCTGCCTCAGCCTCCCAAGTAGCTGGGACTCCCAGACACGCGCCACCACGCCCAGCTAATTTTTTGTATTTTTAGTAGAGACAGAGGTTTCACCATGTTGGCCAGGCTGGTCTCGAACACCTGACCTCAAGTGATCCACCTACCTCGGCCTCCCAGAGTGCAGGGATTCCAGGCGTGAGCCACAGCGCCCGGCCTGCATGTTAACTTTTGAATGAAACCGAGCAGAAAGTGGCCCAGAAACAGCCATGCACGACCCCCCACTACCTCCCTCTGAACCTTGGAGAAGGAAGATCATTTAACAAATTCTATCATTTGAACACTTGATGTTACCCTGCCACTGGGCATACACCCCTAACTCTAGATAGCAGGATGCTAAACACAGGGCCTGGTATCCAGCAGGCGCCCCATAAATAGTGCCACTTCTGTGGTTCCGAGGAAGCGGCTCTCTGCGTCCAGGCTCAGCAGGAGACCAGGAGTCGGCTCCGCCACTTGGACGGCGCGTCCTGAGAACCTGTGGGGCGGGGGCGGTCAGGTTGGATGCGCATGCGCTTGCGCCTCTTCCGGGGGAGGCTCCGCCCACGGCCCGGCCCGCTCCTCACGTGCGCGCAGACCCCAGTGCCCCCGGATTTGCGCTGGATTTGGCCGCTGCACCATGACCCTGGAGGCTATCCGCTACTCGAGGGGCTCCCTGCAGATCCTGGACCAGCTGCTGCTGCCCCAGCAAAGCCGCTACGAGGCGGTGGGCTCAGTGCGCCAAGCCTGGGAGGCCATCCGCGCCATGAAGGTGCAACGGGGGCGGCGGGGCGGCGGGGCGGCGGGGCGGCGGGGCGGCGGGGCGGCGGGGCTGGAGGTGAGGGTGCGCCCGCGCCTGGAGCCTCCGACCCCCCATCCCTCCCCCACAGGTGCGGGGCGCCCCAGCCATCGCCCTAGTGGGCTGCCTCAGCCTCGCCGTGGAGCTGCAGACGGGAGCTGGGGGACCGGGACTCGCCGCGCTGGTGGCCTTCGTGCGCGACAAGCTGAGCTTCCTCGTCACCGCCCGGCCCACCGCTGTCAACATGGCCCGCGCCGCCCGCGACCTGGCTGATGCTGCAGCCCGGGAGGCCGAGCGGGAGGGCGCTACGGAGGAGGCGGTCCGGGAGAGGTACGGGGATCTGGTACCAGGCACTGCTCTGAACAGGAATTATATCGACTCTTTTTAAGTACACTGACCCATTATACAGATGGGGAGACTGAGGCACGGCGGCGACCTTAAGTCCCTTGTCCAGGGCCCCACAGATGGGGCCAGGAGTCTAGCCTGGGCAGCCTGGCCCCAAAACCCAAATCCTTAATCGTGCCTCCCCTCAATACACTCGGCTCCTTATCCACCCTTGGAAGCCCTTTTTGGTGTCACTTTGTTCCTTTTTTTTTTTTCTTTTTTTGTTTTTTTGTTTTGAGATGGAATCTTGCTTTGTCGCCCAGGCTGGAGTGCAGTGGAGCGATCTCAGCTCACTGCAACCTCCGCCTCCTGGGTTCAAGCAATTCTCCTGCCTCAGCCTCCTGAGTAGCTGGGATTACAGGCCCGCGCCACCACGCCTGGCTAATTTTTGTTTTGTAGTAGAGACGGGGTTTCACTATGTTGACCAGGCTGGTCTCGAACTCCTGACCTCGTGATCCGCGTGCCTAGGCCTCCCAAAGTGCTGGGATTACAGGCGTGGGCCACCGCGCCCAGCCAGATTTTTTGCTTTTGAGGAATTTTGTTTCCTGTCCTGGTCCCCTTCCTGCCCTCTTTTTTCCCCCCACTTCCCTTTTGCTCCAGCCCCTCCTAGCAATGTCACTTTACCCCACCAAGCTCGACCCTGCCTTACGGCCTTTGCACGTGCCATTGGTGCAGGACAGGCATCCATAGCACTGTCGCCCTCCTCCACCATCATATATGATCCAGCTCACCCGCTGCTCTCTGTTGCCTGATTGCACCATCTTTTCCTTCATTTTATTATCTATTCATCACCCAGCATCAACTCCACAGGGGCAGAGATTTCTGTCTTGTTTACTGCTGGTCACACTGGAAGTGCTCAGTGAACACGTGTTTATGTGAATGAATGGAGTGACTCTTTGGTGGCCATGGCGGAAGGGTCCAGGACCCACAGCAATGAGAGGCTTTGAGCAGGAGGGCTCCAGGACAGCAGCACTGGGCAGAGAGGAGGGGGTCGCCTGGGTCCCGGGGCCTGGTGGCTGGTGCTGAAAACCCCTTGTCCCTCCCAGAGTGATCCGTTACGCCGAGGACATGCTGGAGAAAGACCTCAGAGACAACCGGAGCATCGGGGACCTCGGAGCCCGCCACCTCCTGGAACGGGTGGCCCCCAACGGTGGCAAGGTGACTGTGCTGACCCACTGTAACACCGGTGCTCTGGCCACTGCTGGCTATGGCACAGCCCTAGGTGAGCGGGCCTCCTCAGGGGGTAGGGAAGGGCCTTCTAGGACCTTTTTTGGATACAAGAGAAAGAACCCCAAACCCAAACCACTTTACCCACCAAAAAAATGTGAAGGTATTAGTGTACAGAAAAAGTTATACTGTTGGCTTCAGGTATGGCTAGATCAAGGGGTTCAGCCGGTAGCATCAGGATCTATCTATCTCTGTTCTTTGGCTCTGCCCTCCTTGATCTCCAGGCTCCATGGGCTGGCAGGGGGCTGCTAGGGCTCAAATCGTGAGGAAAAGAGCCTCCTGTACTAGAAAAGTCTCCTTGTATCTCAGAGGGTCCACTAGGCACCAGGACCACCTGCCTATCCCAGATCAGCCATTCAGTGGGTCCTGTCTGAGCCATATGCCTAGAGCCAGGCCAGGATGTGGATTCCAAGAGGAACTGGGGAGAAGGGACTGACCAGAGAAAGATCAGGTAGCTGCGACCAGGAGACAGGGTGAATGGGCTCTAGGGGGTCAAGGCAGCAGATTCCACTTGACCCTAAATTCCCCAGGAAAGTTCCCTACGTGCCTGAGTCCCACCTTCATCCCTGAGAACTGAGGCCTTGATGGCAAGACCTCTCCCTTTGACTCTTTCACTCAGCCAGCATTTAGTAAGCACCTGCGTTGGTCCACACACTTCCATTTGCTGGGGACGCAGCAGTGAACAAAACAGACAAAATCTCTGCTCTCAGGGGTCCCAGGGAAGTAGAAGGAACAGTCAGCAGGCAAGATAAAAACAGTTGTTCTTCAGTGTCCATAGAGGACTTGTTCCAGGACCTCCCACAGATACCAGAATCCACGGACGCTCAAGTCTGTGATATAAAATACAAAATGCCATCACATTTGCATAACCTATGCACATCCACCCATACATACATATATATATTTTTTAAGAGTCTTGCGTTGTCGCCCAGGCTAGAGTGCAGTGGCACGATCTCAACTCACTACAACCTCCACCTCCCGGGTTCAAGAGATTCTCATGCCTCAGCCTCCTGAGTGGCTAGGATTACAAGCGTGAGCCACTAAGACCAGTTAATTTTTATATTTTTAGTAGAGATGGGGTTTCACCATGTTGGTCAGAGTGGTCTCGAACTTCTGACCTAAGGTGATCCACCAGCCTCAGCCTCCCAAAGTGCTGGGATTACAGGTGTGAGCCACCACCCCCGACCCACCCCCATATTTTAAATCATCTCTAGATTGCATATAATAGCGAGTACAATGTAAATACTAAATCGTAGTTATTAGCTAGGTGCAGTGCGGTGCAGGCCTGTAATCAGTATGCTAGGTGGGAGGACTGCTTGCACTCACAACTTCTAGACCAGCCTGGGCAACATAGCAAGACCCCGTCTCTATTTTTAAGCCTGTAATCCCAGCACTTTGGGAGGCTGAGGTGGACGGATCGCTTTAGCTCAGGGGTTCGAAACCAGCCTGGGCATCATGGCAAAACCCTGTCTCTACAAAAAATACTAAAACTAGCTGGGTGTAGTGGTATACACCTGTGGTCCCAGCTATTCAGGAGGCTGAGATGGGAAGATGGCTTTTTATTTATTTATCTATTTATTTTGGAGACAGTCGTGCTCTGTTATCCAGGCTGGAAGGCCACGGCACCATCTCAGCTCACTGCAACTTCTGCCTCCCGGGTTCCAGTGATTCTTTTCAAAGATTTTCAATCCACATGGTTGAGTCCCTGGATGGAGAACCCACAGAAAAGGGGGGCTGACTGTACACATGAGGTGTTAGAAGGTGATCAATGCAAAGGACAGAGAGCAGGAGACTGGAAGTGTGGGGGTTGCTATGCAAAATTTAGAGATCAGGGAAGGCTTCACCGAGAAGGTGTCCTTTAAACAGATGTGAAACAAGGAACTATGTGAGCATTGGGAAGAGCGTAGCAGGCAGAGGGAACTGACACTGCGAGGGCCTCGGGGTTGGACTGCTCAGTAAGCCTTTGTCCATCCATGCCCACCTTCGGAGCCTGCACCCCTAACCAATGGACCACCCCGTCTGTTCGCCCCTCCCGGGGGCCTTCTCCTGGTGGGCGGGGCCCCACAGGTGTGATCCGATCACTGCACAGCCTGGGCCGCCTGGAGCAAGCCTTCTGCACAGAGACCCGGCCCTACAACCAGGGAGCCCGACTGACAGCCTTCGAGCTGGTCTATGAGCAGATCCCTGCCACGCTGATTGCCGACAGCATGGTAGCTGCCGCCATGGCCCATAGGGGCGTGTCAGGTAAGCAGCTGGTAAGCCCTGCGGGGGGTAAGCCCTGGGGGTGGGGCTCTGGGGCGTGGGGCCAGATAATGACTCCCAACTTCTCACGCGCCCCCCTCCCCAGCCGTGGTCGTGGGAGCTGACCGCGTGGTTGCCAATGGTGACACAGCCAACAAGGTGGGCACCTACCAGCTGGCCATTGTCGCCAAGCACCACGGCATTCCCTTCTACGTGGCTGCCCCCAGCTCTTCCTGTGACCTCTGTCTGGAGACCGGCAAGGAGATCATCATTGAAGAGCGTCCGGGCCAGGAGCTGACCGACGTTAATGGGGTCCGGATTGCAGCACCCGGTAAGCTGCCCCCTCAAAAAGGGGACACGCTGCTGGGTGCAGTGGCTCACACCTGTAATCCCAGCACTTTGGGAGGCCGAGGTGGGTGGATTACAAGGTCAAGAGATCGAGACCATCCTGGCCAACATGGTGAAACCCTGTCTCTACTGAAAATACAAAAATTAGCTGAGCGTGGTGGTGTGCCTGTAGTCCCAGCTACTTGGGAGGTTGAGGCAGGAGAATTGCTTGAACCAGGAAGGCAGAGATTGCAGTGAGCCGAGATCACGCCACTGCACTCCAGCCTGGGCAACAGAGCGAGACTCCATCTCAAATCAATCAATCAATAATAAGTGGGATAGATGTGTACAGGACCTAGGAGCAGTTGGGAGTCTAAACTTAGTATTGAGTACAATGTCCGTGCCTGCATGTACGTTAGGGGCGAGACTCTAGGTGCTCCAGGAGTCTCCAGTTCCAAGAACTACTGTGGTAGAAACCGATGACCGCAACCTGAGCACTTTCACAGAAGCAAATTCCTGCCTCCTTGCCTCCCCTCTCTCCCCTGCAGGGATTGGAGTTTGGAATCCTGCCTTCGATGTCACCCCCCACGACCTCATCACTGGCGGCATCATCACAGAACTGGGGGTCTTTGCCCCAGAGGAGCTCCGGGCAGCCCTAACCACCACCATCTCTTCCAGGGCTGGGACCTAGATGGACCCCAGATGTAACCAACTCAGCCCTCCCTAGCCTGCCTCTCGAGGATTTTTAATAAATTTCTTGAATGGCTGCCCAAAAGCTGACCTTCCCACCCCTGACCACACTTGTTCCTAGTGCAGGGAGATCAGACAGGACCTTCCATCTACATCCCAGCATCTAGAGCAAGGCCACCCAGGTTCAAATCCTAACTCTGCCACTTTTTCCACTGTGTGATCTTAGACAACTCACTTCACCTCTCTGTGCCTTGGTTTCCTCATTTATAAAGTGTGGATAACACTACTACCTCCCTCTTAAGGTCAGGGCTGGAGCTAGGGTGACACCGCCAGGGCAGAATTTTAAGAGGACAGTTAAAAAAAAAAGCTCAGCAACCAGCCAGGCGCGGTGGCTCACGCCTGTAATCCCAACACTTTGGGAGGCCGAGGTGGACAGATCACCTGAGGTCGGGAGTTCGAGACCAGCCTGACTAACATGGAGAAACCCCATCTCTAGTAAAAAATACAAAATTAGGTGCATGTGGTGGCGGATGCCTGTCACCCCAGCTACTCAGCTGAGGCAGGAGAATCGCTTGAACCTGGAAGGCGGAGGTTGCGGTGAGCCGAGGTGGTGCCACTGTACTCCAGCCTGGGTGACCGAGCGAGACTCCGTCTCAAAAAAAAAAAAAAAAAAAATTATCTGAGCATGGTGGGTCACACCCCTAGCCCCAGCTACCCAGGCTGAGGTGGGAGGATGGCTTGAGCCCAAGAGTTCAAGGATACGGTGTGCTATGATTGCACTACTACGCTTCAGCCTGGGCAACAGAGTGAGACCCCACCTTTAAAAAATAAAATCCATGAAGAACAAAACGAAACAAATTTTTTTTAAAAAAAACAGGGTGTCCCCGTGTAGCCCAGGCTGGAGCGTGGTGACGTGCTCACTGCAACTTCAGCCTCCCGGGTTCAAGCGATTCTCCTGCCTCGCTCCCCCAAGTAGCTGGGATTACAGGCGTCCACCACTACGCTCAGCTAATTTTTGTATTTCTAGTACAGACGGGGTTTCATGATGTTAGTCAGGCTGGTCTCGAACTCCTGACCTCAGGTGATCCGCCTGCCTCGGCCTCCCAGAGTGCTGGGATTACAGGCGTGAGCCACCGTGCCCCGCCAACTCGTTTGTATTTTTAGTAGAGATGGAGTTTCACCATATTGGCCAGACTGGTCCCGAACTCCTGATATCAAGTGATCCGCCACCTCAGCCTCCCAAGTGCTGGGATTACAAGCGTTAGCCACCGCGCCCGTCCAAAACAAAATTTTAAAGAGGCTAGAACACTGCACTTGTGCGTTCAGCTTACTGACCTCAACACCTTGGTTCCACTGAAACTTTATAAAATTATGCCGCCGGTCTGCAGGATGCAGTTTGACAATTTGATTTGTTTTGGATATAAAAATATTTTTTAAGTCTTGGAAATACTGTTTATGATTACCGAAGTTTTCGGACTTTCTTAAATTCTGCACTAGAGCTAAGTGCTGCACCCGTAAACCTAGTCTCAGTTTTTATGTGTAAACAGCATAAAACGTTGTAAGTTTTCTAAAACACATAAGCAGTCAATAAACGTTAGCTTATCATCGTCACCTTTTGTTCACAGTATCTTCAGAACTCCGGCTGTGATCCTTTTACCCTTGTGAGGTACTGTCTTTTTAACTCTGTGCCACATTGTATCCCGTGAGGTCTTGCTTTTTTCCGCCCCGCTGTACCCCATAGTGCCTCGCGCCTTCCGGCTACGACCGGTCACAGCCCCGCCTCTTCCGCCGCATGCCGGAACATGGCGCAGGGACAGCGCAAGTTCCAGGCGCGCAAGCCAGCAAAGAGCAAGACTGCAGCGGCGGCCTCTGAAAAGAATCGGGGCCTGAGGAAAGGCGGTAAGGAGTGGCCCGGGAACTTGGGGGCGAGGTGGACGCTGGGCTTCCCGACCTCACGCGAGCGCATCTTTCCCCAGGTCGTGTTATCGCTCCCAAGAAGGCGCGCGTCGTGCAGCAGCAAAAGCTCAAGAAGGTGTGCCGGGGCGAGAGATGGAGCCCGGAGGGCGGCGAGCAGCGAGGGGTGGGCCCTGGGGGTCGGCGAGGGGAGAGGATGGAGCCCAGGGCGCAGAGAGAGGCAGTAGGTGGAGGCTGGCGAGGGATAGAGGCTGGGGGACGTGCTAGGGACGAGTTGAAGGAAGCCAGGAAGCCTGGAAGCCAGCGAGGGAAGGAGCCTTCAGGGAAGGAGCACAGGGATCGGCAAAGGGCAAGGGATGAGGCCTGGAGGACTCCTAGCTCTGTGAGCCTCCCTTTTCTTTTTTGTGCAAGGGGTACAGGAACACCACTTAACCACTTTAGCAGAGCTTCGTAGAAGCAAGACCTGCGGCGCAAAACGTGTTCAAATAATGTCAGCTGCTCTTGATCTTTAATAGAACTCAGGAAGGGAGCGAGGTGATATGGGAAGGGAGTTGAAAGCTCAGCTTTGTAAGCCTCTGAGAACGGCAGAGGGCTCAAAGAAGTGTCAGGTGCGTTGGTTATCTTTTTTTTTTTTTTTTTTTTTTTTTTTTAAAGTCAGGGTCTAACTGTTGCCCAAGCTGGAGTGCAGTGGCCCCATTATAGCTCACTGCAGCTTCAGGCTCCTGGATTCAAGCAATCCTTCCGTCTCAGCCTCCTGAGTAGGTAGGATTGCAGGTGAGTGCCCGTACCCGGCTAATTTTAGTTTTTGGTAGAGACAGGTTTCACTGTGCTGCCAGGGCTGGTCTTGAACTGCTGGCCTCAAGCGATCCTCCTGCCTCAGCCTCCCAAAGTGCTGGGATTACAGGCTTGAGCCACCACACCCAACCCATTGGAACTCATAGTAGCAGGGCAGCGGCAGTCTGGAGAAGGCGACTGAGCCACCAGTTTGGGACTCACACTGCTAGTTTTGCCCCACACCTGTGCCTTCCTTGCCCACCCGTCAGATCCTTAGCTTGCCGTCTGCAAAGCAGAGATGACCTGGGGCAGAGGAGGCTGCCCACTGAGAGACTGGGACCAGAAGCTGTGGGCACGCTGGGTACCATATGTAGGGAGCTGGGCATTCAGTGCCTCCTGGCTGCAGCAGCCTGTTTCCCCATCTGTAAAAGGGGCTGGAGCAGAGTTTTAAAAGCTAAGGTGTGGAAGTGCAGATTTTTTTTGTGTGTGGAGGCCCGGAGAGTGCAGTACTTAAACCCCAGCCACCAGGCTCACATTCAGGTGCGGTTTGAGGGGGCAGTGCTGATCCAGCCCCCTGCGAGCTCTGGACGGGAAGTGGTTGAGCAGTCAGGCCTTCTCTCCACCCCAGGTCACAGTCTGACTACCCTGTGCTTGTCCCTCAGAACCTAGAAGTCGGGATCCGGAAGAAGATTGAACATGACGTGATGATGAAAGCCAGCAGCAGCCTGCCCAAGAAGCTGGCACTGCTGCAGGCCCCAGCCAAGAACAGGGCAGCTGCTGCCACCTCCTTCAACAAGG
>PVKP010042867.1:0-17776 GCA_004027715.1 Plecturocebus donacophilus
TGGTTGTCTGCTTATTTGTTATTTTCATCCCCTATTCCTTCCTGTCTCCATTGTTAAGCACAATTATTGGCATAAAAGAGGTTTTTAATACCCATTTTTAGACTGTATTCTAGCCTGGGCAATAAAACAAGAATCCCATTCTCTCTCCCTCTTTCTCTTCCTCTTTCTTTCTCTCTTTCCTTCTTTTTTTTCTTTCTTTCTTTTGCTGTTTCTTTCTCTCTCCTTTTCTAAAATCTCTTCCTCTTTCTTTCATTCTTTTTTTTCTTCCTTTTGCTGTTTCTTTCTTTCTCCTTTTCTCTCTTTTTCTAAAATCTCTTCCTCTTTCTTTCTCTCTTTTATTCTTTAAAAAAAAACAAAACTAGAAGATTGACTAAAGTAATCTTTAAGGTCTTTTACATTTCTCAAATTACACAAGCTGTCTTAAGTCCTTGATCACTTTATTTATTGTAACCTGGTACCCATTTAGCTAAGCTTTTTTTCTTGTTTCTTGATAATAGTTCAAAAACAGACAGGGAAAGAGGTATGGGACATAGACCTCTGATATATTAGTAAGGGGAGAACTAAAGGGGAGTGTGCTCTGTGTGATGAAGAATGGGAGCCCTAAGACAAGCTCAGAGGAGAATTTGAAATCTGTGGTTACTGAGGAAATGGGAAGTGGACATCCCAAAGCACAATGATCAAATTAAGAGATTTGAGCAGAGAATCACATACTAAAGTGCAAACGGTGGAGATTACAGATGTAAAAGAGATCCAAAAAGAATAAATTGCATGTTGTATGTAGTTGAATTACATTCATGATGAACAGACCTGTCAACAAATACAACTTTTTTAGAACTTAAGAAGGTCCTATAATTTTGTGTTTAATTTTAAGGATAAGAGAAAATTTTAAAAACATATATGGAATGTAGTAAAGAGAGCAAATATACGGATAAAGTAAGAGAAAGTATGGAAGAGTGTGCAAACTCTGTTCAAGCAATAATAAGCAGCAAGTACTCGGAGAAGAACTAGAAAAACTAAATAAAATTTATTTAATATTTGTTCTGTACAAGGTATGATGCTCACAGTCTGAATTACTTTGTTTAATATTCATAATAACCCAGGAAGAAAAACACTTATCTTCATTTCACAAAATATACAGTTTTTATCCGCATTTCACAGACCAGGAAATGGAGCTTCTTAGTGAACTTCTCAAAGTTTCATGGCCATTAAGTGACTGGCCTAGCTTTCAAGCAATGATCTATCTTACTCCAGAGCTCATAGTCTTAACCTCTATATTTAATCCCGATGGGTGTACTTTGAGGAGACTCAAGGACCAGGACTTACGAAGTGTCAGACAAACTCAAAGAAAATGGGCTAAAGAGATGAACAAAATACATTACCTTTATCTCTTGCTTCAAAAAAGAGACAATATAAACAAAAAAAGGAATCCTTGCTTCTGGGCCACCCCAATACACCGACAGTCCTACCTCTACCACCCTACTCATAACCCCACGTAATTTTTTTAAATATTAATTCTAATTTACCCTTATGTACAGATGAAATAGCCTCATATAATTTGAGGTATTCTAAAAGTAACCATTTATCTTTCTAATTTCTAAAATTACCCCAATACATGGAGTTTCTTAACTGAAGATTTAAATCTTAAAATGTAAATGGACTGACGATGTAATCTTTTTGATGATGCAATTGACTAAATGTGATCAGTCGAAACTGTCAGATAAAATGTCTGGTCTCATTCATTCAATAACAATTTATTGAGTATCTGTCACATGCAAGACAAAGACCTAGTTCTGGATTTACAGTGGTTTCCAAAATAGATATGATCTGTTGTCATGAGCTTACTAGAGAGTAATGGATGGGGTAAAAAACAAATGAATATATAACAAGAAATTACAATAAGTGCCCTAAAAGAAATAAACATAAAAGTGTATTTATAACATTGAGGGTAGACAGACTAGAGTTATATAAGACTCTTCAGGAAGGCATTTTGAGGGGGTCATATTTAAACTGAAACCTGAAAAACAAGATTTGTCAATGCAAGAATGCAAGTAGAACATTTCAGTGAGAGAGAAAACATTGCAAAATTCTCAAAGTGAAAAATTACTCAGCATCTTCAGGGAAATGAAGAAGACTAACGTAACTGGACAAGCAAGAGATGAATTAGGGCTGTTACACACTGATGTAGCCATGAAAATCCTTATAAACCAGAGTTGGAACTTTGAATTTTATTCCAAGGGAAATGAAACTCCACTCAGTGGCTTTAAACAGAGAATGGATCTTGTGTATGGTTTTAAAAGATCACTCAGGTTCTGTCATTAGAATGGGCCTGCAGAGTATTTTTGTGCAATTTAGAAAGGGAAGAAGGCAGAAAGGCATGAGGTACTTTATAGGACAATGTGGACTATCATAGCAAGTGAGAAAATAGGCTGAAATCAGAAGAATTTTAATTTCACAACCTTCACTACAATCATCCCTATTTGCCTCACATGAAACCAAGAGGATAGAGGTATTATTATCATGAGATTACAAACCATGGCTATTTTATGATAGCGTTTTTCCATTCATTAACTCAGACAATATAAAATAGCTTTCTTTCTATGGAGTTGATAATCAAAAAATGCTTTTATAATTGAATTGATACTACATCAGTAGAGTAATAAAATATACTTAATGAGCCTCTGGCTGGTCTCTCGTATAATACTCAGCATTGGTGTTCCAGTAGCATTATTAGTTAACTTACTCCAATATCATGCTGGTTAACAGAAAAATAAAATAAAATAAAATTGTGGCTGATCTAACTTTTTCACCTCACCCCGCTGCTAATTCATGCTGACAGTCCCTTTCTCTGCTCTAACATTTTTTCTTATTTTTACACACAGACAAAGCCACAGTCAGGAATCCGTGATGAAAAATTATACAGCAATAACATTTATCCTGGTGGGACTAACAGATGACCCAAATCTACAGGTTCTGCTTTTTATCTTCTTGTTTCTAACCTATTTGTTGAGTGTTGTTGGAAATTTGACCATCATCACTCTCACCTTGGTGAACACCCACCTTAAAACACCTATGTATTTTTTTCCTCTGGAATTTTTCCATCTTGGAAGTCTCATTTACAACTGTATGCATTCCCAGATTTCTCTATACAATGGCATCTGGGGACAATACCGTTACCTATAATGCATGTGCCACTCAATTATTTTTTGTTGTTGTCCTGGGTGTGACTGAGTTTTTCCTCCTAACAGCTAAGTCCTATGACCGTTATGTAGCCATCTGCAAACCCCTGCATTACACGACCATCATGAACAAGAGTCTACATCGAGTTCCTTATTTGCTGTTACATAATTGCTCTAATCATTGTCATCCCACTATTTGGCATGAGCTTTGAGCTTGAATTTTGTGATTCCAATGTCATAGATCACTTTGGCTGTGATGCTACCCCCATCCTGAAGATTACTTGCTCTGACACAGAGTTTATAGAGAGATTTGTATTAATCTTGGCGGCGTTAACGTTTCTGTTTACTTTGGTATGTGTGATTATGTCCTACACTTACATCATCAGGACCATTCTCAGATTCCCTTCTGCCCAGGAAAGGAAAAAGGATTTTTCCACTTGCTCTTCCCATATAATTGTGGTTTCTATCACTTATAGAAGTTGCATCTTTATCTATATTAAACCATCTGCAAAAGAAGGGGTAGCTATTAACAAGGTGGTGTCAGTGCTTACCACTTCAGTTGCCCCAGTTATGAATCCCTTCATTTACACACTAAGGAATAAGCAAGTGATACAGGCTTTGAAAGACATGATCAAAAGAATTGCGTCTATCTCAAAAAACTAAAGGAATAATGAGTGCAAATTGAAAAATTATAAAAGAATTCATTATCCCCATTTTATTTTTCCCTAATTCTATACTAGGCATGATTTTTGTATATTACAACCTCATTCTGTTACACCTACCACCCACTATCTATATAAGTATTCATTAACCTTTTTATTTCAAGCTATTCCCAGAAATACATGGGAATAAATCTTCAGCAAACTTTTATAACATCACACCTATTATTATTCACATAACAAGAAATGTGGACAGTATCAATTTGCTGTCATATTGGTGCTCTTCTACTCCTTTTGTACTGACTTACAAATGCAGATTTAAGCCCCAAATTTCCCAGGGACATCACTTATGATCATCTATGTCTGCAGGAATAATACTGTAAGCACCCTGCTTGATAACAGGCATTATTCTATCTCTTCCATCTCTTCCACTTTTCAGCAAGATATAAATACAGTCTAAAATTTTTTTCTAATGCCATTTGCTTAAAAGCTGTACAACTTCCTTTTATAAAATTCCTAATTCTGTGTAAATAGACTTTCTTGCCTGTCACTGTGTTTATACCTGGGTGCGTCTAAAAGTATTTTTTGCCTTTTCAGAATGTCAGCTTAACAAGCTTAAAGGGGTTAATGGGAAGGACAAAATATAAATGAAAAGTTGTACCTGAATTCTATTCTGGTATCCAAATTATTCACCATAATAATTTTTCTAATAATGTTTTCTAAATATTTTTAAGGGTTTCTAAATGCTTTTCTAAATACAACGAAATCCAATCTAAACCACAGAGTCTGATAAAACTAACCAATGAATAAAGAATTCAAATTTTTAAGTGCTAATTTTTTGCCTTTTCAACTTAGTCCCACTTCCTTATTACCTCTCTCTTTCCTCATAATTTTCTATTGTTTACCTGATGCTCTAGGGAAATATGTGCTGTACCAGGGGTCAAAAAGTTCACATTACACTCTGGCTCTTATTACCACCAACTCAGACAGATCTTTTAACTGCACAATTTCTTTCAAATTTGAGGAAATATTCAACTGAAGGACAAGTTGGAGGAGTAAGGTGACACTAGAAAACAGGCCAGAAATTCTAGTGATATTTAGGGGGCTATCCCAAGCTAATTTATAAGACCAAGAAATTGGACCATAATGGATAAACAGTTCCAAAATTCCTCACATCAGAGATAAAGAATGAGTCTGAAGATGATTACACTAGAATAAATAAATCTTGTTCCTCCACCTTATTCTCAGTCTGTCCACTGGAACTCTCTAGACGTAGAATATGCTTTTAAAAATAAAATGGGAAAGAAATATCTGCGGAAATACTGCACTGTGAACTGAGCAAAGCAAGTTAATGATTCAGTTTACCAAACTGAAAGAGTAATTAAAGAATGTATTTAGTCTGCTGAGAGTAGACAAGATTTTGTTACAGATAATTTTTCTTATCTTTTTTATATGTTAATAACTTTGAAAATTAATCTCTTTATTATATGACATATTTTTCAATATGATTATTTCATTAATAATCTCTTCTTCACTAGACACTGAGCTCCATAAGGTCAAGTACTGTGCTTGCCAATCATATTTCCAATTGAGTTTAAATTTACTCCATGCACTTCTTAATTGGCTGAAGATAGCCTCAACCATTCCAATTCTACCCCAACTCTGGCAGTGCCATGGTCTTACAAAGGCCATAGAGAAGATCCTCCAGGCATTATCGTATGAAAACAACCATTGTCCTCATTCACACAGCCTTCAGGTTCATGAACTCCACTGCTTCCTTGCAGTATTTGAAAATGGAAATCTATTTTTTTAATATTTTTTATTATACTTTAATTTCTGGGGTACATGTACAGATCTTGTAGGAAGGATTGTTGCATAGGTACACACATGCCATGGTGATTTGCTGCCTCCACCCCCCCATCACCTACATCAGACATTTCTTTCACTGTTATCCCTCACCAACCTCCCCACTCCCCATCCCCTAACCCCCCATCCCACAACAGACCCCAGTGTGTGATGTTTCTCTCCCTAGCCCATGTGTTCTCATTGCTCAACACCCACCTATGAGTGAGAGCATGTGGTGTTTGGTTTTCTGTTCTTGTGTCAGTTTGCTGAGAATGATGGTTTCCAGATTCATCCATGTCCCTATAAAAGACATGAACTCATCCTTTTTTATGGCCACATAGTATTCCATGGTGTATATGTGTCACATTTTCTTTGTCCAGTCTATCACTGATGGGCATTTGGGTTGGTTCCAGGTCTTTGCTATTGTAAACAGTGTCACAATGAACATATGTGTGCAGGAAAAAGATTTATTTAATTAACAAACCTTTAGATGGACTAAGGGAAAAAAAGAGAAGACTCAATAAACACAATCAAAAATGAAAATGAAATAAAATAAATCATGAGAATATACTATAAATAATTATATGTTATAAATAAATAAATTCCTAGACATACAACCTACCAAGACTGAATCATGAAGCAATTGAAAATCTGAACAGATCAATAATGAGTTAACAGATTGAATCTGTAGTAAAAATTCTCTAATCAAAGAGAAACCCAGGACCAGAATACTTCATGGGTGAATTTCACTAAACATTTAGAGAACTAATACCAATCTTTTTCAAACTCTTCCCAAAAAAATGTTGAAGAAGAAGGAACACTTCAAACCGCATTTTATGAGGCCAGCGTTACCTTACATCAAAGCCAGAAAATGGCACTACAAGAAAAGAAAATTACAAGCCAATATTCCTGATAAACACAGGTATAAAAATCCTCAACAATATAATAACACACTGAATTCAACAACACATTAAAGAATCATTCACCATGATCAAATAGGATTTATCACTGGGGTGAAAGATGTTCAACATATGCAAATTTAAAATGTCATACACTATGTTTTCAGAATAAAAGACAAAAACATGCCCATCTGAATAGATGCAAAAAAAAAAAAAAAAAGCATTCAACAGGCCAGGCGTGGTGGCTCATGCTTGCAATCCTAGCACTTTGGGAGGCCAAGGAAGGCAGATCACTTGAGGTCAGGAGTTTGGGACCAGCTTGGCCAACACAGTGAAACCACATCTCTAATGAAACTACAAAAAATTAGCCAGACATGGTGATGCACACCTGTAGTCCCAGCTACTCGGGAGGCTGAGGTTGGAGAATTCCTTGAACTACAGGGCAGAGGTTGTAGTGATCTGGGATCACAGCACTGTACTCCAGCCTGGGCAAGAGAGTCAAACTTCATCTCAAAAAAAAAAAAAAAAAAAAAAGCAGATTAGGTACAGAAGGGATATACCTCAATACAATAAAGCTCACATATGACAAGCTCACAGTGAACATCATATTAAATGGTAAAAGTTGAAGGTCTCTTAACAGTAACAAAACAAGGATACCCACACTCACCACTTTCTTCAGCATAGTACTGAAAGCTCTAGTCAGAGCAATTAGGCAAGAGAAATAAATAAAAGACATCATGACAGAAAAGGGAAATGGTCTGTTTGCTGACATGATATTATTTACAGAAAACTCTAAAGACTCCTCCAAATGACTGTTAGAACTGATCAACAAATTCAGTAGAGTTGCAGGATACAAAATTTACATACAAAAATCATTCTTATTTCTATACACTAACAACAAACTATCCTAAAAATAAATCAAGAGAACAATCCCATTTATTTACAATAGCAACAAAAAAATAACATAGCTAGGTGCAAAAATTTAAAACTCAGGTTAAATAAGGAAGTGAGACATCTGAATACTAAAAACTATAAAACACTAATGAAATAAATTGAAAAAATACAAATAAATGAAAATGTATTTCTTGTTTTGGGATTCGAAAAATGAATATTGCTAAAATACGTAACTACCCAAAGTAATGTACAGATTCAATACAATCCCTATCAAAATTCCAAGGCTATTTTTTACAGAAATAGAAAAAATATATATATAATTTATATGGAACCACAAAAGATCCTATATAGCCAAAGCAACCTAGAGCAAAAAGAACAATGCTTGAGGCTTCACACTACCTGATTTCAAAATCTACTACAAACCTATTGTAATAAAAGCTGCATGGTACTGGCATAAAAATAGACACATTGACGATGGGACAGAATACAGAGCCAAGAACATATCGTGGGCAAAGGACAGCCTCTTCTACAAATGGTGCTGAGACCATTGAACATCTGCATACAGATGAATAAAACTGGATCCTTATCTCACATCACACACAAAAATCAACTCAAAACGGATAAAAAACTTAAATATATGAAACCAGGTTATTTCATTTAAAGTATCCAAAGCATTAGTTGTTGGTTGCATGTGTGTAGAAACTATCTTAAATATTTCCTGGTTAGCACTAACCATGTGAGTTTCTTCTACAGAAGGGCACCACGGATGGAGCCAACAAATGTAGTCCTAGTGGTGTGTAGGGCAGAGACAAGGAAGGCAGGTTTTTTTTCTCAGCTGAATTCCCTAAACCATTTATGGCTATTGTGGATGCAGAGACTTCAGAAGGAATGAGAAGAGACTGTTAATGTCTCTATGGTGCAGGAGCCTCTGTGAGGCATTAATGAAAGTGCCTGTTGTATTACAATTTAGAGAGATTCTAGAGCCTTTTCTTATTGGGTGGCACACTCTTAAGTAGTTATCAGCATAATGGACATAAATAAAATTGGTAAATGAGGAATATATTGCCACTGAAACCCAAATAAATATCTGAAGTGTTAAGCCCACTTTAAAATAGTGGATGCCAGTGAAGGAAGGAGTTGATTCCTCACTTCATTAGGTATGGCTTATCTCTGAGCTGATTAGTAATGTCCAGAAATTTTTCTGAAGTGTCAGGGCCTTGAAATTTGTGCGACACAATGGCCCAACCTCATTTGGAAAGTTCAACAAGTGTTTGTATATCCTGTGTGAGTGTATCCTTTGAATTTCCTCACATGAGGATGTTATCAACATTATGTTATACATGTTGTCTTAGTATGTTTTCTGTTGCTTAGAATAGATAAAATGGGATAATTTATTTAAAAAAAAAAAAAAGAACTTTACTTCTTACAGTTATGAAGCCTGAGAAGTGCTAGTCGAGAAAGTATATCTGGTGAGGGCCTTCCAACTGTTGGGGACCCTGCAGACTACCAAGGTGGCACAGGGCATCATGTGGTGAGGAAGCTGAGTATGTGGACATGCTAGTTTAGATCTCTCTTCCTCTTTTATAAAGTCAGTATTTCCACTCCCATGATAACCCATTAATCCATTAATCTGTGAATGGATTAGTCTATTTATAAGGACAGAGCCTTCATGATCCAATCACCACTTAAAGGACCTACCTTTCAATATTGCTAAATTGGAAATTAAATGTCAATAAAAGTTTTGGAGAGAATACTCAGACCATGCCATTATTCCCCTGAACCCCTAAAACATGTGTTCTTCTCACATAGAAATATATTCATTTCATCCCCAATGCCCCAAAGTCTTAACTTGTTCCCACACCAACTCAAAAGGCCAAAGTCCAAAGTTTCATCTGTGAGCCTGTGAAAGATGCATTCCCATTCCAAAAGGGAGAAAATAGGCAAGAAGAAAGGGATAACAGGCCCAAAGCAAGTTCAAAACCCAAGAAAGTAGATATTAGGTCTAAGATTCCAAAATAATCTCCTTGACTCCATGTCTGGAACGCTCACTTTGGCTTGAGGATTTTATCCCCAAATCCTCAAGCAGGCCTGTCCCTATGGCTTTGCTGGGCTTAGTTCATTCAACTCTCCCAGGCCAGCATTGCACATTGGTAGCTCTAAAGTTCTGGAGTTTCAGCAGTTCTACTCCTATACTCCACAAGGCATGCCCCTAGTGAGGACTCTCTGCAGTGGCCTCACTCCTACAGCCCCATCAGTCCCATTGTGGGAACTCTATAACAGCTCCAACCCCACGTTTATGCTGAGTATTGCTTTGATTAAGCAATCAAAGCCTCTATGGTGGCTCCACCCCTGTGACACAACTCTGCCAAGAACCCCAGGCTTTTGATGCCACTCTTTGAAATCTGGGTAGAGGCTGCGAAGCCTCCATAGCTCTCATTTTCTGAAAGTCTGCAGAGTTAATACCACATGGACACTACCAACTATAATTTGTGCCTTCCAGGGCTGCAACATGAGCTTCACCTGGGGCAGGTTGAGCCATGACTGAGGCAGGCATGGAGCACTGTGCTAAAATGTAGACAGCAGAATCCTGAGGCAACCCTGGGCAGTGAATCCATGAAGATCACCCCAGGCCTATCCCCTGAAAGCATTCTGCCCTCCTATACCTCTGGGCCTGTAATGAGAGAGGCAGCATTGAAGTTCTCTAAAATGTCTTCAGGGTATTTTTCCCATTGTTTTGAGAAATAGTACCTGACTCTTTTTCACCTGCGCTAATCTTTTTAGCAAATGGTTCTGTATGCTTGGTTTCCTCTCCTCAACATGACTTTTCACTCTACATAGCCAGGTTGAAAGTTTTTTCAAATACTTCTATTCTGCTTCCCTTTCCATTATAAATTCTGTTTTAAATTGTTTCTTTGTTCCTGAATCTCAATGAAAGTGGCCAAAAGCCACCATGCAGCTCCTCTATTTTGCTTAGACATTTCTTCTGCCACATACCCTAGTTCATCAATCTCAAATTTCATAAAGCTCTCAAGTATAGACACAGCTCAGCCAAGTTCTTGTCCAATTTATAACAAGAATGGCCTTTCCACCAGTCTCCAAAACTTTGCTCCTCAGTTTTATCTGAAACTTTGTCAGAATGGCTTTTACTGTTTATATTTCTATCAGCATTTGGGTCATAACCACTTAAGCAATCTCCAAGAAGTTCCAAATTTTCCCTAGTCTTCTTGTATTCTAGGCCCCTACCAGATTATAGGCTTTTTCTAGCCTACTCCTCCAAATTCTTTCAGTTTCGGCCCAGTATTGACTTTTAAAACTGCTTCCACATTTTCAAGTGTTTGTTATTAGCAACGTGTGTTCCTGGAAAAAGTTGAATCTGGTTAAGATCTTGCCTGCAAAGACTGTGTGCTGGAAGACCTGTTGAGATATCCCATGAGGAAGTGAGTGAAAATATATTTCATTCAAAAGTGAAGGCTAATTTCTTCTGAGAGGCTGTCTGAACTATGTATTGAATTGAACATATTAGCAAAATATGTAAATAGCAAACTATTTTCCAGCTGTTGGTTCAATGTAGTCAGCAATTTGGTAGTTTAGACATGGGAGATTAATGGAGGATACCACAGCATTCAGGCTATGGGGATTTACTGTGAAGTGTCATTAATTTATATCATGTTTGAGCACTGACCACAGTGGGTTATTGAAGGAGAGACAATAGGAACAATGACAAGGCCAGGCACACCCACCCCCAGGGAGTGTCCCTCCATTGCTCTACATGTCCCCACAAACTTCGTGGCTGTGGCAGATTCTCTAATGGAACCTTTACCTCAGTGGTCTCTCTGGAGCCTCTCTTCTCAGACATATGTTTACAGTCTGTTCTCAAAATTGCCAACAACTGAGGTTCATTAGCCCCTTTTGAAATTTGGTCCACAGGGCTTCTTTAGCTTCTTCAGGAAATTGATCCCATGTGCCTGCTCTAAAAAGAGCAGATAAAACCTGTGTTCCTCTAGCTAACACAGAAACTGCAAAGATGCCCATACCCTCCCATCTAAGAACTTCAACATAATCTCTCTTAGAACACAAATTTTAAGAAATTAGCAGTCTCTCAAAGTATTTTCTTCTGATTCAATAACTGCTATAGGCTTCTTTTTTTCTACATTTGAAGGTCTGTGTCTCTCAGAAACTATGATTTGATTCTGGATTGGATTCTTAGAATGGAAAACAATATGTTCTTTTTCCCAGTTAAGTTCCACAAGCTTGGATACTTCCATTAAGAGAAAAGTAGAATGTGGATGGAAGCCAGTGAAACATGCTGAAGTTTATACTACTCAAAGCTCCAAGTGGCACATCTCATCTTTTATTTACCTCTTAGGTACAACAAGGTAAATAGTTCACTAGAGTCATTCAGATTGTCAAAGGTATGAGCATCATGTGTTTTTAAAGTCATTGATTTTATCATCCTATAAATGTGGATTATAAAATAAATCAACTGTGAAAATCTGGAAGAAAATGTAGTACTTGCCAAAGACTACAGGTTAGTATAAACAAGGAAGAGAGCTGCAGGAGATGCAGGTCAATGTTTAACATCATCTAGGACCCCCAAAAACTGTATGGGAAGATGGGAAGGCTGACAAGAATGATAATAATAATATAATTTTTCTAATCCATTGCATGTAAAGGGACCCCTTTATATCATATTTGCCTCTTAATCAGAAAAATCTAAAGATGCACTCAGAATACTACCACCAAATTTCTCTTCCCTGAGAATTACCAATTTATTTACAAAGAACTCTTATTGTCAAAAACTTTTTGTGGCTTCTGTAAGACGAGAATACAGAACAGGAGAATTTGGGTAATAAACTGTCATCTTTAGTTGTCACTGAGGACTCTTAAGACAGCAAAATTCATTCCACGGTGCTGCTTACAGAGATCTCAAAATTTCTCTTCTAAGAGATATATCTCAAATCAGTGCCTGGAAGATTCTGAATGTGGTATAAAAACCTATAATAAAATGTTAATTAATATAACTTATTGATGCTTGAGCCTTGTTCATGTAGAGGAAAAGGCTCACAATATAAAATGATATTATCTTCAGCATTGTTGAATGTGGCATAGAAACCTATAATAAAATGTTGATTAATATAACTTATTGATGCTTGAGCCTTGTTCATGTAGAGGAAAAGGCTCACAATATAAAATGATATTATCTTCAGCATTGCCTGTGTATGGAAATTCCTACTTGTTTCTAAAAAAAGGATGTCAGAAATTTGGACAGTAATGGAGATAAGGATTACAGCAGATATCCAGTGAAGCATCAAATAGTACAGAGAAAGGAAAGAAAGAAACAGGAAAGCAAAGAAAACAGAATGAGGTAGAGAGATGTGTGTCAAAAGCACAGAAGTAAGAGAGCTTATAAGAGTCAGGAGAAAGTGCTTTAAATGTGAAGATTTTATAAACATTTTGAAAGGAAGCAATAGATTCAAAAACTTCTCTTTTTCTGGAAAAATCATGAGTAGTTATTCTATAATAAATTTCCCTTTTTTTTTTTTTTTTTTTTTTTTTTTTTTGAGACCAAGTGTCACTCTTGTTGCCCAGGCTGGGTGCAATGGCGTGATCTTGGCTCAACACAACCTCTCTCTCCTGGGTTCAAGTGATTCCCCTTCCTCAGCCTCCCGAGTAGCTGGGATTACAGGCATGCACCACCATGCCCAGCTAATTTTTGTATTTTTAGTAGAGACAGGGTTTCTCCATGTTGTTCAGGCTGGTCTCAAACTTCTGACCTCAGATGATCTGCCTACCTCACCCTCCCAAAGGGCTGGGGTTACAGGCGTGAGTCACTGTGCCCGGCCTAATAAATTTTCTTAAGTGTCCAGGAATAGGTCAACTTGAGAAATGAAAAAGGTTATTTACACAAAAGATATGGGGTTTGCATGGAGCCAAGTGCAATCCAATGGGACACTGGTTTGGGCCATCTGAATGGTAATGTATGATCTGATTCTGTTCATTAAAATAAGCTTTATCACTCCTGCCCTAAGAAATTCTTCCATTTTCATCATTCTCACTTTCCCTTTAGGTTTTCTGAAGGTCAGCAATGAAAAACAGAACCATGTTTGGTGAGTTTATTCTACTGGGCCTTACAAATCAACCTGAACTCCAAGTGATGATATTCATCTTTCTGTTCCTCACCTACATGCTAAGTGTCCTAGGAAATCTGACTATTATCACCCTCACCTTACTAGATCCCCACCTCCAGACCCCCATGTATTTCTTCCTCCGGAATTTCTCCTTCTTAGAAATTTCCTTCACATCCATCTTTATTCCCAGATTTCTGACCAGCATGACAACAGGAAATAAAGTCATCAGCTTTGCTGGCTGCTTGACTCAGTATTTTTTTGCTATATTTCTTGGAGCTACAGAGTTTTATCTCCTGGCCTCCATGTCCTATGATCGTTATGTGGCCATCTGCAAACCCTTGCATTACCTGACTATTATGAGCAGCAGAGTCTGCATACAACTAGTGTTCTGCTCATGGCTAGGGGGATTCCTAGCAATCTTACCACCAATCATCCTGATGAGCCAGGTAGATTTCTGTGCCTCCAATATTCTGAATCACTATTACTGTGACTATGGGCCTCTCATGGAGCTTGCCTGCTCAGAAACAAGCTTCTTAGAATTGATGGTCATCCTCTTGGCTGTTGTGACTCTCGTGGTTACTCTGGTGCTGGTGACACTTTCATACACATACATTATCAGGACTATTCTGAGGATCCCTTCTGCCCAGCAAAGGACAAAGGCCTTTTCCACTTGCTCCTCCCACATGATTGTCATCTCCCTCTCTTACAGCAGCTGCATGTTTATGTATATTAATCCTTCTGCAAAAGAAGGAGGTGCTTTCAACAAAGGAATAGCTGTACTCATTACTTCAGTTACCCCCTTGTTGAATCCCTTCATATATACTTTAAGAAATCAGCAAGTGAAACAAGCTTTCAAGGACTCAGTCAGAAAGATTGTGAAACTAAAAAAGGAAATTACACATTAATAAAAAATATATTTTCACTTAATAAATATGCATTGAGTGTCTATATTTCAAGTGCTAAATTGGCCCTTGAGGATAAAAATAGGAAAAGTATGTCTCAATTTTGAGAAAACTATAGTCTGGAATGAAGAAAGATATATAAATTTACAAAAAAAACAAACATTTTAACTGTTATTAGAGAAGAGTTAATGGAGATCCAAAAAGGAACAATTAGAAAGAATTAGTTCTAGCCTGGCACGGTGGCTCATGCCTGTAATCCCAGCACTTTGGGAGGCTGAAGCAGGCAGATCACGACGTCAGGTGTTTGAGACTAGCCTGACCAATATGGTGAAACCCTGTCTCTACTTAAAAATACAAAAATTAGCTGGGTATGGTGGCACACACCTGTAATCCCAGCTACCTGGGAGGCTGAGGCAGGAGAATTGCTTGAACCCAGGAGGCGGAGGCTGTGGTGAGCCGAGAGTGTGCCATTCCACCCCAGCCTGGGTGACAAGAGTAAGACTCTGTCTCAGAAAAAAAAAAAGAATTAGTTCTGTTTTCCAAAAATTACTTGACATTTAAGAAGCAAAACATATTGCTTATTTAGAAGAGTAGGAGGATAAGAATTTAGCTTGAAAAAGGAAGCCAGACCATAAAAGTATGTACATACAGCTACTGAGTTAGTTGGGTTTCATGAGTCAAGAAAAGTTTTGAGAATTGTTTTGAGAAGAATGTAGTATCGGCATTGTTCTTCAGCATGGATCCCTGGAAACTATGTTTCCATCAAGGAGTGAACAATTTTGATTCTCCTCCCTTTTTTCATGTATGTTTCACATATAACCAATGTAACTTCCATCCTTTCCTAAGAGGAAAATAAAAGAGTATATATATTTAGTCTACTTTTCTACAAATGAGAAAAAAATTCTTAAGATTTTTGTCAACTTATATGTCCATTTTTCTAGTTTATGGTTAAAAGATGTTTTTAGAGGCAAGTTTAGAAGGCTTTCATTCTCCTAGACAAAATCTATTGTTTCTTTTCTTAGATAACATATTTTGAGTTAATGGCATGACACCTGTTTTCTCTGTCTTTGATAGTCTCTGGTGATTTTTTTTCTTCCTATTGTGATTTTATTTTCATCTTTTTGTTTCATTTTATTAGATATTACAAAAGAAAATTCTGTTATCTGACTCTACTTCTTTAACTTTCCCCCAAATTTTTGCTTTTATTTTTAACATAAACTATGGATGATCTTTTTATAAAATGAAACAAATATAAAGTGTCATTGCAATTTTATATCTAGAATGTTCCAAATTATGAGTCTTGAAAAACAACTAGAAATAGACTACCTACAAGAAACTTTACACATGGATTCAAGGCAATGACAACTTGAGTTTGAATAGGTAGTGGTAGTGTCCAACTTCAATGGAAGTAAGTTTTTTTTAAATCTGAACACTTGTACACAGTTTAATAATATCCTAACACACTGAAGGAGCTATGTTAGTATTTGGGGTACAAGTGGAACATAATCTGGTATTTTTCACATGCTTTATATGTGGCAATATGTTGAATAGAATGAGGTACTACTCCTCAAGCATTTAAGGAACAAGTTGGATTGAACTGTTTATGAGAGCAAGTTCTCAAAGCCACAGGAAGTATTGGAGAATGTATAATATTTTTGAAAAAAGTATTTTATGTAAAGCTGTTGCATTTTGAATATCTGGTTTTCTTTGGTTGCTAGCTAGAGATTAGTGATAATATTAAATGCATTCCAAATTTACTGCACTACATTTCAATTGTTAGAGATATGTTCTTGAATGGCCACATCTAAATCATTAAGTTCCCCTACATCCACATATCTACCAAAACCTATGGTACAGTGGAAGCAATGTCATATAGTAACTTAAAACATAGGCTTTAGCTCAAATCTCAGATTTTCAACTTTCTATCAAAGTTACCTGGGGATACTTTCTTGATCTCCCTAAGGCTCACCTATGCCAACACTAAAATGTTTATAATATTAACGTTAAACTTATAGTTTTGAGCATTCAGTGAGAAAATCGATGTAAAACATTAAGACAGCCAGTATTTACTGTGTTTAATAAATGATATCTATTATAACTACCTGATAATTATAAACAATATCTTTTTCAAGGAACCAGAGGTTAACTAGAAAGAAGGTATTAAATTGATTGGTTTAATATAACTGGGACTGTAGAAATGTTGACCATTCTACTTGAAATGCATCTGCACAAGGCCAGCATATTTCTACTTTCCTTACATCCAGCTGCATGCTGGGTAGCTGAGTCAGCAAAGGTCTTACCTACACTTTAAATAAAGCTATCAAAATACTTGGCAGCAGGTTATAAGGACTGGGCTAGCATCAACTTAATTGACCTAGATATCTATCGAGGAGAGAGGATATATTAATATGCTGAGACAAGGAAGGAAGGTACTTTGTGTAATTTAATGTTTAAGATCACTAGGCAAAACTTCACCAGCCTTCTTTATATAAGCACTTGGAAATGAATATGGAAAAGAATGTATCACTTTCTAAATGAGCTTGTCAAAAAAAAAAAGCAAGTCATATTCTTCGAAGCTGTTCATCTAGTCTGGCTTTATGTTAATACATACTTGTAATGCAATCCAAGTCATAGATAAGCAAAAGCAATGACTTTACAGAGTCTAGTGCTGAGCTACCAGAATGTTCAGTATCTAAATATATAAAATAGTGAGTTTTATTCCTCATGCTACCAATGTGGACAAGAATTAAAAGAAACAGCTTTAGCTGCCTAATATTCTTGGAATAATATTATACCAGTGCTAGGGTGAGGAAATTATGAAAATGAGTAAGAGCCAATCTGCTAAATTTGGGCATTCATTCTTCCATTGCCTCTCTTTAAAGCTGCCAGAGTTTGTGGATGTATGGATTACAACTCTAAAGAGGTAGTCTTCCAGTGTCATTTCTTGCAAAGAATATTAAATAGAACATGAATAAAATATAATTTTTTTTTGAGACGGAGTCTCACTCTGTCACCCAGGCTAGAGTGCAATGGCGTGGTATCGGCTCACGGCAACCTCCGCATCACAGGTTCAAGCAATTCTCCTGCCTCTGCCTTCTGAGTAGCTGGGATTACAGCCATCCAGCTAATTTTTGTATAAAATATAATTTTTTTTAATTTTTATGTTTCAGCCAGGTACAGTGGCTCATACCTCTAATCCCAACTCTTTGGGAGGCTGAGGCAGGCAGATCACTTGAGGTCAGGAGTTCAAGAAAAGCCTGGCCAATTTACAGT